>PVKU01012015.1:6752-38944 GCA_004027475.1 Anoura caudifer
AAGGTTGTAAACATTTTAACCTGAAAAGAAAGAAACCTCAGTTCTTGGGTACAGTTGTTCTATGCTTGCTTCCTTACCTTGTGGAGACTTGTTTTACAGTTTGCTGTTTTGTGTACACCAGGAATCCTCTGTCTCTACCATTTAGGGCTTCAGGACATTTTTACCTAGGAAAGTCATTTGGAATACTGGTTGGTGCACAGGTTGGTGTGAGACAAGACTATAAGGCTAGTTCCAGTTCCCCTCACCTTCTTTTCCTGGAAACTCTGTATTTGCTTTAGATTTTGTTTAGTTTGTGTTTTGAAAGGAAATTGAGGATTTTAAGTATTAAAACTTCACATTTAGTTGGAAAGAAATTGTACGGTTTTAGTAATAGAAGGCATAAAGCATAGAGATGCAATTTTGGTGAATATTAGAAGGACAAGGATTTTCATTTTTGCTTTGTCTTTTGCTCTCTACCTGGTCTCTCCATAATTTGGCATTCTTAATGAGTGAGTGATAGCATGAAGTTTCTTTGCATAAAACCACTAAGAACAGTTTCCAATTGCAGTTTTAATAACCAAGACTTTGTCTGGAATGCCATGTTTGAAGTAGACATTCCTGGACTCTGATTGTTACCAGAAAGCTGTGAGGAACTGAGATTGACTTTTGAAGCTATCAAAAGCCCACTGGAGAAATGGCCTGACACCTTGTTTTGTTGTGTACTTAAAGAATATAGATACTGCAGGCAAAACCAGATGACAGGTAAGTGGCTTCAGTTTTGTGCTCTGAAGGGTTGACTAAAGCTCTATCTAAAGGTTCCTTGTGTGAGTTCCAGAAAATCATATTCAAAGATCCTAACCCTGGCTGGTATGGCTCAGTGAATTGAGCACTGGCCTGTGAACCAAAGGGTCTCTGGTTCAATTTCCAGTCAGGCAATATGCCTGGGTTGCAGGCCAGGACCCCAGTAGGGGCGCATGAGAGACAATCACACACCTCCCTTTCTTCTGTCCAAAAGTAAGTAGATAAAATCATTTTAAAAAAAGAGCCTATGTTATTAATTGCTGTTCTTTTTGTGTCTGTGCGAATAAGCAGGCAAAATTAAAACTGAATTTAATGCAGTCCCTTTGATGACAATGGGATTGACCTTAAAAAGAAAAACTGTGCTTCAAGGAAAAATCACAATGCTCAGTAGTGGATATTAGATTCTAACGCAGTTAACTGTCCTCAGAGTCAGTTTCCAGTGTAAAACACTTGGAAGTTGAACTGGTGTCTATATATTCCATACAGATGTTATACCTCAGTACCTGATGGCATTATCAGACATGTTAAATTTATAGGCAAGAAGAATTTGTCAAATTGTCACTGTTCAATACCATTCTACCAAAGGTTTTGCAACTGGACATATTCTCAAAAGACAATATTGTGGACTCAGAGAATGGTTTATGTTTTGTTGCGCAAAATAACCTTTGCATTCTTCCTTCTGTGTTTCTTATTTCATAAGGTGTATGCCTATGACCTCACCTCAGTGACTGTTTACACAATATAGGCTTTACTTAAGAAGCCAGTCTGCATTGCTGGCTCCTGAGACTTGATGGTTTGGCTGCACTAGATGATAGAGTTGGTGAAGTATGGGGTAATCTATTGGCTTAGCTTAAAACTGCTTTCCTTTTCTGCCCTTCTTTTATAAAACTTTTTATTGCTGTTCAAGTACAGTTGTATCCATTTTCCCCTCACCCACCCCCAGCTCCACCTATCCCTACCTCCCACCCTCAATCTTGCTCCCATTTGGCTTTGTCCATGTGCCCTTTATACATGTTCTTTGTATACTCTTCCCCTTTTTTCCTTTCTCTTCCCATTTTTCCCCTTTCTTCCCTTCTGTATGAATAATGGTTCATACAGAAAAGGCCAACAATTCTTCAGAGGTGAGTGGAGTCTTAGAATAGTCCTGTAAGGCTAATTTAAGTATAATGGTGTTATGGTTCTGACTATATCTGCTAACCTTCTTTTTAAATTTACTACCTCCAGAATACATGGATGCCAACTTGTCCAGCAATAATATCCTTTGGACATTGTGCGTGCCACTTTCCAGGGGCAGCCAACAGACATGGACTTTGTAAGAGTCCATACTTCTCCCTAACATGAAGGATCCCCTCCACTGCAACCCCCCTTTTTTATTTCTTGACACTGGGATAGGTAGGACTATATTCTTGACCAGCAGGGAGTAGCTACAGAAGAGTGAGACCACTGACCATTTGTCTTTGTAAGATTAAAAAGGTCCAGAAATGTTAAAGGAGGAAATTAATACAGGAGGATCTGGCGTGATTGGTGGGGAATGCGGAGGGACTCCCTAGGTGAAGTGCAAGAGAGAAATAGGGGTTTCTGGAAATGCCAGAGGCTGTGGAACTGAAACCACAGTGTGGCACATGACAGATTTCCATACCCTCAAGTAAAGGGTAAACCAACCAGCATGCCAGCTCCACATTGCCTTAGCAGCCAAGCAGCATGCTGTGTGATACAGCAGGAGAAACTTTTACAGAGTTTTTGTGGGCTGGAGAGGTCACAGTGACATGTTCCCCATGGAGGTTAACATGATGGCAGAAGGAGGCCCCTGAATGAAGCATGTGCCAGGCTAGATAAATGTTGGGACAGAGGGGAAAAACCTTCTTAATTGCTTCCAAGGCACGTGGACATTTGGGCCCAAAGGTTTAAACAGAAGGTGGACAGAATCTCAGCCCTTCACTGTTTCTCACTCTCCCAGTTGAGGGGCAGCTCATGCCAAAGCTGAGTCTAGATGCTGTGTCTCATTACCTGAGATGAAGCCCATGGGACCCTGCAGCTCTGCTCTCTACGGATGGCCCTAGCATATACCCTTCATTCCTCTGAGATCAGCATTCAGACACATGGGTTCAGGGAGTGGGCATCTTTGGACACTGGAACTCCTGGATGGAGCCTCTTAACAACTAGCTACATTACTGACAGCTGACCTGGGTCCCAGTGAGGTAAGCTGTGACATGACAATGGTGGCTTCACAGATGTGCACTCCAGGGATAGAGTCTGAAGTGGAATGGAGCAGGGTTTCTGGACACTGGTCCTGGGGGTGGCTGGGTTCAGTCCTATGAGAATGACTTGGAGCACTGGAGTTCCCTATTTCCCTTAGTGTTGCAACATTGTAATAAAGACATTTTCCCTTCCCCACTAACTTCTGTTTTATGCCTGTCTTTGATGTCAGGTGGCCAAATCCCATTCTGTTTGGTATAGAAGCTCCTTCCCCTTTCCATCTTGGCTTCCTCTGGTCATGAGCCCAGCAAAGTAGCTTCTCCTGCTGTTTTTATTCTTGCACTCATAGCAATCCTTCCTGCCTACTTTGGGGGGTTAGTTCACAAGGTGGAGGATGCATCAGGTCCCTGGGGAGCTTATCAATGCTGAAACTACCTAGTAAAGTAGGCTTAATATCTGATTCAGCTCCTTAGTGGATTAGGCTTCTTATGTCTGATTTCCTTTGATCCCTTTCTTTATTAAAATCTAGCTAATAAATGAGAGTAAAGACAAGCCGGGACAACATGCAATTTAGAAGTGCTCACCTTATCCTAAACTAAATATTCATGTCTTTGTGAGGACAAATATTAAATAGTCTTGTTATCTAGGAAATATGTCTGTGAAGAAGATTTATATATCTACTTTTTAGATAACTAGTTTCTCTTTGCATGAACATACTCCAAGAATATTTCTTTCTCTTGCTTTTATGTCCATTTTTCATATCAATTACATATGGAAAAAGCCTTAACAAAACATGTACTCACATTCAAATCTGATCGTTTATAACATAAACACACACACAGTACTTTCAAAGTCAGAACAAACAAGATTATTAACATAACTAATATTACCAGCAGAGTTTTGTATTTGCTAGTATATTTCCAAAACTGTCTCAGTTATTTCTCTACAAACATTCCTGAGGCTCTGAGGGTGGAAATTAATGCATTGTGGTGTCTTGTTTTGCTTGTGTACTAAGGGAATGAAGCTGAGAGAGAAAAAAGTGGGAAAGAAAGTAAGGAAAGTGACATGATTAGAGTCAGGGTGGGTTCCTGATGAAATAGAATGTCTTTATGAGAAAAAGAAGAGACACTAGGAATTCAGTCACACAGAGAAAAGACAATGTGTGGAACAAGGCAAGAAGGCAACACCTTTTAAAAGACAAGGTATAGGCCCCAAGTGAATCTAACACAGCTGGTACCTTAATGTTACACTTCTAACATCCAGAACTATGAGAAAATTTATTTTTGTTATTTAATCCACCAAGTCTGTAGTATTTATTATGGCAGCCTTAATAAACAATTATAGTCACTTTTAACTATAACATTGTTTTACTAGGAACATAGATTATATTTATGTACATAGATCAAAATATATTAATGTGAATTTAAAAACAATATTGTACAAATAGTAAGAATATTGAAAATGGTCTACAAAGGCAATCATCAACTCACAGAATTTGAATAAAAGTGACTACTTCTAAGGGGTCTTAATAATTTATAAATGGTTTTCACATAAACTATTTATTAACTAATCAAGTAAAGGAGTAGAAAATTATGTAGATCACAGGATTAACCTCAGGTACTATGTCTTGTATCTATGTACATAGATCTCTACCCTTTCTCCATAAAGAAGAAAATTAGAACAAAAGTCTTCCAATTAAGTTATACTAAAAATTGGAGTGTGGTGATGAGAACCTATAAAAAGTTATTTAAAGGTAATTTTTGATTATCACCCAAATAATCCACATTAATTTCATAATTACTGCCTGCAGCACACTATATTGGTACTGTTGGAGGAAAGCAAAAGTGCAAATCTTGATTTCTGTCCTCAGGAAGATTAAAATCAGGTAGTGCAATAAGATACAAACAACAGAACCTAAAATAAGAGAAATATAAGTCCAGACTGCTGGCCAACATGGAGGCACAGACAGATACACTGTGCTTCCTCACACAACCAAAAGAAGGACAACAAACTAATAATAATAATAATAATAATAATAATAATAATAATAATAATAATAAAACAGAACTGCCAGAAAATCAAACTGTCTGGGAGTCCAATAACAAAGCATTTAAGGAAGAAATATTTATCCAGACTGGTAGGAGGGGCAGAGACTGGCAGGTGGATGGAGAGGACTCATGGCAACATGGCAGCTGGAGGACCAGGCTGTCCCACATTTGCATGTTGATAAACTGGGAAAGACAACTGGGGAGCGAAATAGACTGCACAACCCAAAGTTCCAGCTAAAAGCCTCAAGACCTCTGACTGAAAAAACCTATGGGGGTTGAGGCAGCAGGAGAAAGTCGCAACCTCACAGGAGAGTTCATTGGAGAGACCAACAGGGTCCTTAAATGTACAAAAAACCACCCACCTGGGAATCAGCACCAGAAAGGCACAATTTCCTTGTGGGTAGAGGAGAAAGTGACTAAATGCTGTCAGAGAGCAGAACTAGTGGCATTGTTTCCTCTTGGCCCTCTCCCCTACATACAGCATCACAACACAGCAGTGCGAGTTGCCCCTCCCTGGCAAATACTTAATATTCTTCTCCTTACTACCTAACAGGAGTACTGACTGAGACAAAAAAAAATGGCCCAAATGAAAGAACAGATCAAAGCTCTAGAAAAAATACAACTGAGTGACAAAGAGTTTTCCAACTTATCAGATGCACAGTTGAAATCACCAGTAATCAGGATGCTCACAGAATTAGTTGAGTTGCAAACCAACAGCCTGTTGGTTGCAAATTAGAGGAAAAAAAGAAGGCCATGAAAACTAAAAGAAAGGAAGATGTACAGGGAGCCAACAGTGATGGGAAGGAAACTGGAACTCAAATCAAGGGTTTCATGCAGAAGGAAGAAATAAACATTCCACCAGAACAGAATGAAGAAACAAGAATTCAAAACAGGTGGTGAAAGACAAATATCATATGATCTTACCTTTAACAGGAAACCAATCAACAAAATGAACAAGCAAGCAATGTATAACCAAAGACACTGAAATTGAGAACAGGCTGACAGTGACTAGAGGGGAGAGGGGAAGGAATTATAGGGGAAAAGGATGAAGAGTTTGCAGGAACTATTATAAAAGACACATGGACAATAACAAGTGGGGTGGAAACAGGGGAGGGAGGTGGGGAAGGTTGGGATGCTGAGGAGTGGTAGGGAAAAAGGCAGAAAACTGTACTTGAGCAACAATAAAAATGTAAAAAAATATTGAGGAGAGGCTTAGGAACCTCTGGGATAACCTTAACCATTCCAATATCCTAATCATAGGGGTGCCAGAAGGAGAAGAGGAAGAATAAGGTATTGAACACTTATTTGAACAAAAAATGAAGGAGAACTTCCCCAATCTGGCAAAGGAAATAGACTTCCAGGAAGTCCAGGAAGCCTAGGGGGTCCCAAAGAAGCTGGACCCAAAGACACACCAAGGCACATCATAATTACATTACTCAAAATTAAACATAAGGAGAGAAACTTAAAAGCAGCAAGAGAAAAAAGGACAGTTACCTAAAAAGGAGTGTCCATAAGAGTATCAGCTTATTTCTCAAAAGAAACCTTGCAGGCATGAAGGGGCTACAAAGAAATGTTCAAAGTCATGAAAGGCAAGGACCTACATCCAAGATTACTCTATCCAGCAAAGCTATAATTTTGAATGGAAGGGCAGATAAAATGCTTCCCAGGTAAGGTCAAGTTAAAGGACTTCATCATCACCAAGCCCTTATTATATGCAATGTTAAAGGGACTTATCTAAGAAAAAGAAAAAGATAAAAATATGAACAGTAAAATGACAACAAACATAAATATCAACAACCAAACCTTAAAAAAAATGAACTAAGCAAACAACTACAATGGGAACAGAATCACAGAAATGGAGATCAAATGGAATGTTATCAGCAGGGAAAAGGATGAGGAAATGCAGGGAAAGGTACAGGGAATAAATAGCATAAATGGTAAAATAGATAGGAGGTTAAGAGAATGGTAAAAATAGGAGGACGTTAAGAATAATATAGGAAATGTAGAAGTGAAAGAATTCACATGTACATCCTGAGGACATGAATTAAGGGGGGCAATGAAGGTTGGAGGGGGTGTGCAGGGTGAAAGGGAATAAAGTGGGGGGGAATTGGACAACTTTAATAGCATAATCAAGTATATTAAAAATAAACAAAATAAGAGATATAAATAATGATAGAAAATATGTCACAAAAGGAGACTGAAAATTAACTACTATGGACAAAACAAGAGTTCCAAAGACATTTTGCTCTGAAAATTCCCATTTTCTCAGTCCTAATGCCTCTCTGGGTTGGATTTCAGAGTGCACACTAATTTTCATGTTAAGATAAGGTGATCGTTTTTTTGAGGCAAAAAAGCTGAGGATTAGATTATAATAATTACTCTTTGAAAATAGTTAACTGTAGTTAAAATTTATCTAAATTTGGAGTAGTTACCTCCTGATGGTCATCTAACAATATTGCTTTGAAGGACCTTCTAACTGTCATGAAATAGAGTCTATTTTGTCTTAATCATATCACAGTTTCATCTTTGGTTAAGGTTAAAAATTAATAATTAATTAAATTCAAACAAATATAGTCCACACAATGGGCTGTATTTCATTCTTCACTGACCACTTCTTTATCAAGAGAAATGTATTCAACTGTCACAATAACATAATTGTGATATTTGGCTGATAGGGAATCAAGGCAAATTACTTTAATAGAAATTTACTGGGAGGTTTGGCTGCATACTATATGATACAGGTATTTTCTAAGTTTGAGTATCAGTAATGACAAGATGCTGTTAAAAAATAGCATAGCAAGATGCTGTGCTCTTTTTGGTCTGCAAAAATGTTTCAAAATAAGTTATAATGATTGATATGCTCGTAGGTTTAAATAGTTTCTTATTTCTTAATATTTATTTTCACTTCTTCAAGTTTACATTCCCTCCTATCTTCAGCCATATCAAAGTCATTTAAATTATTTTTCTTATCTCCAAAAAATATGTAATATCTTCCCAAGTGATACAAATTCATTTATATAGCTATGTAAAAATAGAAACTTGTGGGGAAAATCTTTATTTTCCTTACAAAATAAATCAGAGACCCAAGATGGCAGAGGAGTAAGTGCAATCTACACTAACCTCCTCACAGGACCAAACTGGAATTAAACCTAAATTATAGAAAAATACATCCTGAAAAACCAAGTGAACACTATCTGGAAAGAAGCTGTATAACTGAAGACATATGAAAGAAGCCAAATGTGGCTGGTAGGGAGTGCAGAGGAAGTGTAAGAGGTCTGGTGGAGCTCCCACAGGCTACAGCTGAGGTCCTGGAGGGACATTTCAGCTACTGCGGGAATCCCTGAGAATTGTGAGGTTTGCCCCAAGTTGGTCTCCCCAGCCTACAATACCAGAGCTTAGAAAGGAACCCAAATAATCTCTAGCTGTGAAAATTAGTGGGGTTTCTCTCCACTAGGGAGAGACAACTGGAGACACTGAGAGCCTCTTAAAGGGACAACGCACAAAAAACCCTTTTTTTTGCAGGCAATTACCCTGAGCTCTGGCAGAGGGAGGATAGAATGGACTAGAGACACATGAGGAGAGTCTGGGGTAAGTGGCTATGGTGAGAGAACTGAAGGAATAGCCACCAGGATATCTGTGCTGAGACATACCTCTGTCCTACAGATGACTGTAGGAGCCATATTTCCCAGGAAGAGCACTCCCTTCCAAGTGGCATCAGCCTGAGGGGCAGAAATAGACTCATCTGCAAGAATTACTCTGCCCCAACCCCATGGAGCTTAAACTCTACTGCTGAAGAGCACAGCTGGAAGACTTTCACTCTTGAAGCCTAGCAGAAAGCCTGCAGGAAGAGGTGAATCTCTAGGAGCTCTGAGACATTAGCTGACTTTAGTGCTGGTAAAAGCTAGCCTGGGTATGCAGACTGATTCTTTTTTCACACAAACAGGCACAGCAGAGGGAGCCACAAACTGTGGATTACTGATAACTCCAAACGGGTTGGTCAGGGACAGTCACATGCAGACTTGGACAGAAGTCTGTAACACAGTTTTTGTAGATACACTTAATACATAGAAACAAACTCAAAGAAGCAACCAAAATGGGAAGGCAAACACATAGGCCCTAAATTGAAGAACAAGAGAATTCTCCAGAGGAAGTACTTGATGAAATGAAGGCAAGCATTTATCACACGATTATAAGGATATACAACAGCATTAAAGAACACATAGAAACCTTAAAAAAGTATCAGTCAACATAATGAATGCAATATCTGAAGTAAGCAATACACTGGAAAGAATAAACAGTAGAATAAATGAAGCAGAGGATCAAATCAGTGATTAAAAGAGAAAGTAGGGAAAAAACACTTAAGCAGAGCAACAAAAAAGATAAAAGATTCTTTTAAAAATGAGGACAGGATGTGGGGGATGGTGAAGGCTGACCTCAAAGTTCAGATTAGGTGCTGGCAAAGCCACACTTGATTGCTTGCATCTGCAAAGCAGAGCAGGTTAGCAGTTGATGGCAGCCCAAATCCATAAGGGTTGAACAGGAGATAGATAACCACAAGCTTCAGCTGAATGTGATTGTAACTTTTGCAGAAGACATACATATTAGTTAGATAGCCTGGGAAGGGAACAGTCTGTGCCTGCATCATCTCCCTAAGTTTGCAAAACATCCTTGAGGTGTACCTAACATACCTCTACAAAATAAATACAGTTAGCATGTTCAGGGATCATTGTCTCTCCATCAGAGGACAACATCCCACCTGGTCCCACTTTTCCTTAAACTATCTGTGTTGTGTCTTTCTTCATCTCCTGTCTGTCAAACTCAAAAACCCCTACTCCATGATGGTTGTGGCACAACCTAAGAAACATTTGTGACACTGTGAAGCAAAACAACATCCACATCATGGGAATACCAGAAAGAGACAAAAGTGAGCAAGAACTCAAGAACCTACTTAAAGAAATAATTATCTACTGTACAGGAACAACAATTAAAATAAAATTAAAAAAGAAATATTATCTAAACTGGTGAATAAAGAAGACATACAAGTCCAGTAAGCTCAGACAGTCTTAAACAAGTTGGATCAAAGAGGCTTACACCAAGACACATCATAATTAAAATGGCAAGACTTAAATTCAAGGACAGAATCCTAAAAGCCACAAAAGAATGTAGGTAGTTACATAAAAGAGAACACCAAGTAAGATGTGATCTGTTTCTCAGATCACATTTCAGAAACATTTCAGGCCAGAAAGGATTCAGTTGAAACATTCCAGGTGATGAAAAGCAAGGATCTACAAACTAGGCTACTTTACCCAGCTATGCTATTATTTAAAACTGAAGGAGAAATAAGGAATTTCCCAGACAAGAAAACTCTGAAGGAGTTTTTTAACACCAAGCCAGCACTGCCACAAATGTTAAAGAGCTTGTTTTAAGAAAAAGAGAAAGGAAAATTGCCAGAGGAAAACAGTCTCTCTCTCTCTCTCTCTCTCTCTCTCTCTCTCTATATATATATATATATATATATATATATATATATATATATATATATATATATATATATAAAACCACCTTAAAAATAAATGGCTTAAATGTTCCAACCAATAGACATGACAAAGCATAGCTTAATGGATAAGAAAACAAGACCCATGTACATGCTGTCTTCAAGGGACCCACCTAAGATCAAAAGATACACACAAACTAGCAGTAGAGTTGTAAAAGGGTATTTCATGTAAATAAAAAATGTTGGAGTACCATACTTATAGTAAACAAAATAGACTTCAAAGCCAAGTCTATAGCAAGAGACAAAGAATGACACTACATAATGAAAAAGGGGACAATCCAACAAGAGGATATAACCATAGTAAACATTTATGCACTCAACATAGGAGCTCCTAAATATGTAAGGGAAATCTTGATGGGCATAAAATGAGAGATCAACAGAAATACAGTCATAGTTGGGTATTTAAACACCAACTTTGACTTAAATGTATAAATATTCCATACAGAAAATCATCATGAAGACAGGGGCCTTAAATGACATACTAGATCAAATGGATTTAATTGATTTATTCAGATTATTTTGACTCAAAGCGGCAGAATGTATGTACTTTTAGGTGCACATGGAACATTTTCTAGGATAAACCACCGCATGTTAGGACACAAAACAAGTCTCAATATATTTAAGAAATTGAAATCATATCAAGCATCTTTTCTGACCACAATGCTATGAAATAAGAAATTAATCACACTGTGTAAATGTACCATAATTTTTTTTATCCACTCATTTACTGGTTGGCATTTAGCTTGCTTCCAGCAGTTGGCTAATGTAAATTGTACTGCTATGAACACAATGGAATACTGCACAGTAGAAAGAAAGGAGGTGCTCCTACTCTTCACAATGGCATGGATGGAATTGGAGAACATTATACTAAATGAAGTAATCCAGGTGGTGAGATACAAATACCATATGATCTCATGTTTAATTGGAACCTAATTGACAAAACAAACAAGCAAGCAAAATATAACCAGAAACATTGAAATAAAGAACAAACTGACTGGAGGGGGGAGAGGGATAATGGGGGAAATAGGGGAAGGTCCATCAAGGAACATGTATAAAGGATATGTAGACAAAGTTAAAGGGGGTAGGTTCAAGGGTGGGAGGTGGTGATGGGTGGGGCAGGGGCCATTGTGGGGTGAAAGTGTTGACAATTGTATTTGAACAAAAACAAAAAATGTGGTAAAAGCAAAAATAAAACAACAAAAAAGAGAGAAACCAATCATAAATGATACTGAAAAACACATAGACATATGGAAGATAAATGATATGTCATTATACAATTAATGGGTCAACAATGACATCAAGGAAGGAATCAAAAAATACCTTGAAAAAAAGTAAATGAGAACATAACAAGCAAAATCTGTGGGACACAAGAAAAACCATCCTAATATCCAAAGAATGAAATTTATAGCATAACAGGCGTATCTAAAAAAATAATACAGCTCAAATAAACTAACTTTACAATAAAGAAACTTGAAAAAGAACAAACAAAGCCTAAATTGAGTAGAAGAATGAAAATAAAGATCAGAGGAGGAATAAACAATATAGAGTCTAATAAAATAAACAAAAAGCAAGAATTCAAGAGCTGATACTTTGAAAAGATAAACTGGATTGACAAACCTTTAATGAGACTCATCAAGAAAAAAGAGAGAAAGCCTAAATGAATAAAATCAGAAATGAAGAAGAGAAATAACAACAGACACCAAAGGGATATAAAAGAGTGTAAGAAAATATTATTGACTGGGGTGGAAGTAAAAGACAGAAAACTGTACTTGAACAACAATTAAATTAAAAAAAGAAAATGTTGTGAATAACTATATGCCAACAAAGTGGACAACATACATGAAATGGATTGTTGAATTCTTCCAAAACTAGAAAAATAAAATTCTTCCAAAACCAAATCAGGTATAATCAGAAAACCTGAGTAGGTAGATTACACCTAGTGAAAATAAAGTGGTAATCAAAAAACTCCCAGTAAACACAAGTCCTGGGTCAGATGGCTTCACAAGTGAATTGCACCAAATATTCTCAGAATTTACACCTATCTTTCACAAACTATTTCAAAAACTTGAAGAGGAAGGAAGGCTTCCAAGCTCATTTTATGAGGCCAGAATTATCCTAATTCCAAAACCAGATAAAGACAGTACCAAAAAAAAATTACAGGCTAATATCCAAGATGAACATAGATGCTAAAATTCTCAACAAAATATCAGCATACCAAATAGAGGAATGCATCAAAAAGATCATACACCATGATCAAGTGGGTTTTATTCTAGGAATGCAAGGTTGGTACAACATTCACAAATCAATAAATGTGATTCACCATGTAAACAAAATGAAGCATAAAAACCATATGATCGTATCAAGAGATACAGAAAAAGCATTTGATAAAATTCAGCACCCATTTGTGATAATAACTCTCAGCACAGTGGGAATAGAGGGAACATACCTAAACATACATGCCAAAGATGGCAAATCCACTGCCAGCATCATATCCAAAAGTCAAAAACTATAAGCATTCCCCTTAATAAAAGGCATCCAGCTCTGGGTGTTATAGCTCACTGGATTGAGTGCCAACCTGTGAACCAAAGGGTAACTGGTTCAGTCCCCAGTCAGGGCACATGCCTGGGGGGTGGGCCAGGTCCCTAGTAGGGGGCACAAAAGTCAAGCACACATTGATGTTTCTCTCACTCTTTCTCCCTCCCTTCCCCTCTCTCTAAAAATAAATAAAATCTTAAAAAAATAAATCAATAAAAGGCATCCAAATTGGAAAGGAAGAAGTAACATTGTATTTATTTGCAGATGACATGATACAGTACAGAGAAAACCCAAAAGATTCCACTGAGGAACTACTAGAACTGATGAATTCAGCAAAGTAAGAGGATACAAAATTAATATGCAGAAATCAGTTGCATTTTTATGTCAATAATGAACTAACAGAAAGGGAAATTAAAAAAAGAACACAGTCACATTCACAATTGCTTCAAAAAGAATAAAATACCTAGGAATAAACCTAACCAAGTTTCTAAAAGACCTGTACTCAGAAAATTATAAGACACTGAAGAATGAAAATGAAGCAGATAGGAATAAGTGGAAGTGCATGCTATGTTCACACGTGGGTAGAATTAACACTATTAAAATGTCCATACTACCCAAAGCAATCTATAGATTCAAGGCAATTCCTATCAAGATTCCAGTGACATAAATCACATAACTAGAACAAACATTCAAAAATTTATATAGAACCACAAAATGCCCCACATAGCAACAGTGATCCTGAGAAAGAAGAAAAAAGTTGCAGGAATCACACTATGAAATATGAAACTACTATAAGGCCATAATAATCAAAACAGCATGCTACTTCCTTAAAAAAAGACACATAGATAAAATGAACAGAATAGAGAACCCAGAAATAAACCCACACCTTTATAGTTAACTAATATTCAACAGAGGAAGTAAATACTTAAAATGGGCTAAAGATAGTTTATTCAATAAATGCTGTTGGAAAAATTGGACAGATACATGCATAAAAATGAAACCAGACCATGTTCTTACACCACACACAAGACTAAATTCAAAATGAATGAGACTCAAATGTTAGACCTGAAAACATAAAAATCATAGAAGAAAATAGGCAGCAAAATCTCAGACATTGCTCATAGCAATTTTTATTGGATATATCTCCCCAGACAAGGAAAACAAAAGAAAAATTAGCTACATCAAACTAAAATGTTTTTGCACAACAAAGGATAACATCAACAAAATAAAAAGACAACCCACAGAATGGGGGAACATTTCACTAATACATCTGATAAAGGGTTACTATATAAAATTTATAAAGACCTTAAAAAACTCAACATCAAAAATCAAACAACCCAATTAAAAATGGGTAAAGGACCTGAAGAGACACTTCTCCAAAGAGGACATACAAATGGCCCATAGACATAAGAAGAGATGTTCAATGTCACCTATCATCAGAGAAATGTAAATTAAAACATCAATGAGATATCATCTCACACCTGTCAGAACTATTTTAATAAATCAACACTTCCACGGTATTGATGAGAATGTGGAAAAAGTATAACCCTATTTCACTGTTGGTTGGAATTCTGATTGGTTCAGCCACTTCAGAAAGCAGTATGGAGATAACTCAAAAATTAAAAATGGATCTTCCTTTTGACCCAGAGATTCTACCTCTGAGAATATATCTGAAGGACCCCAAAATACTATTTTGAAAGAACTTAAGCACCTCTCTAGTCATTGCAGCCTTGTTTACAATCACCAAGATATGGAAGCAGCCCTGGTGTCCATCAGTGGATGACTGAATAAAACAACTATGGGACATTTACACAATGGACTATTTGTCTGTAAAGAAGAAGAAAGTCTTACTTACCATTTGCAAAAGTATGGATGGTCTTGGAGAACACTGTGTTAGGTGAAACAAACCAGTCAGAGAAAGACAAATACCATATGACTTTACTCAATGTGGAATCTAATGAATAAACTGAACTGGCAAGTAAATTAGAGACAGACTCATTGACAGAGAGAAGGATGACAGTTAATTGGGATGGGAGGGTAGGGATGGAAGGACTGAGCAAAAAGAAAAAAGGACTCCTGGACATGGACAGCGGTGTGGTGATTGCAGGAGGTGGGGAGAGATACAATGGGACTTATGGTAATGGAATAAATACAACAAAAGAGGAAAAAATGAAGAGAATAAAATGTTTGCAATGAGTGAGGTTTTATTCCTTATATATTTCAAATCTTCTACAATTAGCAAACGTCACTTTTGTGATGATGATGATGATGATGATGATGATGATGATAAGGTGATGATGATGATGCTAAACCCAATATCACAGTAGAAAGAAAAAGAAGGTGAGCTCAGGAGTCAAATACATCTGATTTAAAGTGAAATAAGCCAGTCAAAGTAAGACAAATACCATATGATTTCACTCATATGTGGAATCTAATGATCAAACCAAAGAAACAAGGAAAATGGGGACAGACTCATAGATGGCAAGCAGGAGAACAGCGAGGGACTGAGCAAAAAGGAAAAAACCTTATGGACATGGACAACAGTCTGGTGATTGATGGGGAAAGGGGGCGTTAGGGTTCTAAAAGTTAATGCAAAAATTTCCAATAAAGATTAAATAAAAAATAAATGTTTTCCATGAAACTGTGGGCAAGGCTTTTCATCTCTGTAAAGCACTGTTTTTAGCTTTACAACAATTTACTTATGGAATACCTTCCTCACATAGTTGCTGTGGGGAATTAAGTAAAATATAACCTCTACAAAGTACATCACATGACACATTACTTTCCTTTTTTTAATTTGTTTATTGTTGTTCAATTACAATTGTCCCCATTACTCTCCCCTGCCCTACCTACTCCCCACCTCCCACATTCAATCCTCCCCGCCCCATTGTCTTTATATATGTTCCATAACTTGACTTCATTACCCCCTCACCCCACCACTCTAGTCACTGTTACCTTTTTCTCTATTTCCAGGTCTCTGGTTCTATTTTTCTTGCTTTATTTTGTTGATTACATTCCACTCATGGATGAGATAATAGGTTATTTGTCTTTCACCGCCTGGCTTGTTTCACAGAGCATAATCATAAGTGTGAGAAGTATCACTGAAAACTAAGATAAAATGCCTTTCTGAAATAAGAATGTCATGTCTTTGTGTCCGCATAAGCATGCAGTCAGAAGGTAAGGTACAAAACTGGAAATACCTTACACATTGATTGCATCACCCCCAGGTAGCTAAATGACTGTCACAAAGCTTGTGACTATAAAACACAAGATGGAATATAGGTGTGCATGATACTGGCTTTGACTCATGAAAAGGGTGTCAGCTTTTCCTGTATCCATGGCAGCTATTAGGTTCTTGAATGGTGTGTCTAGTTTCTCAAATCTATGGTAAAAAAATAAAATGTCTAAGGACTAGCAAATGATATCTTTATAGTAAATAGCTGCCATAAAAGTAAATTTGTGCAGCACCCAAAATTCTATTACTGAGAACTGCTATAAGCTGATTGGAAAATCATCTCCTGATTCTCTAAAGGAAGAATGGGGATTTTTCTTTGATGTTATCATGTGTAATGGTGTTTCCTCTCAGGTAACCTGTGATAATTAGGCCTAAACTGTTTTTATTCTCTTGAGAGAGACCATGAACAACTGTAAGAGATTTAAGCATTTAAGGAGGTATGCAGACTTCATTGTGTGCCTTTGTGATATGTGACTTCTGGTGAATGAAGTAGTTTGTGTAAAAATTTGAAAAAAAAAGTCTTTCAAACAGAAATTATTTAATGTGTTCTGAGTCCCTACTACATGCCAAGACTTGTAGATGCAATACAAAGTAAATGCTGTCCCAATAGTCAATCTCTAAAAAAATTCTATTTCATAAACACAGTACACTCTTGTTTTTGTTTAGTTTTGTTTTTTACCCCCATTGCCATACTGTTGTTCTAAACTTTAATCTTCTCTCATTTCAATAGATGACAACAATCTTCTGCCTCATTTTGTTTATGTTTTTGCAAATGTTTCTTATGCCTAATTGATCATTATCTTTCCAAAATTCATGTTCTGCTGGAGAACATTCAATCTCTTCCTGATTTTTCCTCTAATTTTTCACTACAGTCTCATATCATGTCATCCTGTTCCTTCAATTTCAGTAAAACTACTTAATTCTAGTGAAACTCAGGATTTAGGAGCTATGTTTTGATCTGATGGTCACACTCAATCTGCTCAAGCTTTTCTTTCCTTGGTTTGCCATTGGCCAACTCTTTGCCTAGATAATTCTTTCTTATTGCTACAAAACTCACCGTGTTAATCATGCCTTTTACTTTCCTGTATTTCTGATGCTTTAGCATCTGGCCTTTGCTGACTCTGGAGATAGATCCTCTGGGGCTAGCCAATTCCCAGACACAGAAAACTTACCTGAGAGCACACCTAGCATATGAAAACCAACCAATTCAGAGCCACCCAAAACACTTTCTTTATTAGGCTCTCCTGGGTCTCTCATACTCCAAGCTACTATCCCACTGCCCTAATCTTCCCTGGACCAGGTAAGAGGCAACTAGACAGCCCCTCTGGTCTAGAACCTGCTGATATTACCCAAAAGTAGCCAAACTTAAGCCTAATTACTATACATCTCCAGTTCCTTTCATAAAAACCACAATAAGTATCTTTGTCATGTTTTGCCCTCACTCCCTGTGCTTCCTGACAAATTCTAGTAACTGTCCATGTGGTCAGTTGTGTGTGGTACCATGCGCCTCCTTCTACTGGGAACTGTAACAAGCCATCTGCTCATGGTAATCCTTTCCTAATCTGTTGTTCTTTCCCATAACTGAGTAATTATAAGCATACATTCAAAAACATTCACCTAAATAATTATTTCATGGGAAACCTGCCTGAACTCTTTCTCTCTCTCATGCTAAATATGATATAGTAGATCTCATCTGTGCTTCCACTGGCCTCCTCAGAGCTATTACCACATTGCATTGAAATTGACTGATAGCATTGTAGATGTCCTCACCAAGCTTCCTGGCTAGAACTGCATATACTTACTGGCAAAGCTTAAAATAACATGGTTTAGCAAACTCTACATTTATGTTTGTTAAATTGACCTGAACTAGAAAATAATATATGCTCCTGAAAACATTACCTTTAAGAAAGATTAAGTTCAGCAACCAAATCATTCCAATGTGTCATAGTAAATACAAAGGGCACTGTGAGAACTCAAATATTGCAGATGGGAACTTTTGACCTGACATGGGACAGTTTAAGAGGTTTCATTTTTGTTGTTGGTTTATAGAGCTAAGGGTATTTCTTCTTTCAATAAAATTTGTGCATTTTCCACAGTAAATTTAAAGGCACTAATAGAAAAAATATAGCCTCAAAATCAGTTAACTTGGCATATTTTTGAAGATAAAAGAATCATTACATTAATTAAATTAATTTTCCTGGATTCTATCTTCTTAATGAATTTTCACCTTCCCTGTCTTTAGTCTCTCTGCTACTACTTTTGCCATGGCTATTGTTAGCCACATACCTTCCCAGGGAAGGAAGTATCTGGTAGTGATTAAGTATCCTGAATTAAAGCTCTAGCTTGAAATTGGCAAGATGGTGGAGAAGTGAGTGGAAGTCAAACTAACCTCCTCCCAGGACTAATCTGGAATTACAACTAAATTGTGGAGAACTGAACAATAGTGAGAGAAAAGCCTTATAACCTCAGACATACAGAAGAATCAACTTCACCACAACCTCTCTGGTAAGGAGTGCTGTGGGGACTGGAGAGGGCTGGCTGGGTGCCCACAGGTGGCAGTGCCAGAGGGATAATTAAACAGCAGGTTGGATCCCCTGAGAAGAATGGGGTCTAAACCCTATGTTGGGATCCTCAGCCTAAAACACCAAAGCCCAAAAATTACACAGATAAAACCAGTGATAAAATGTGGCAGGGTTTCTCTCTACCAGAGACAAATGGCTAGGGACCCAAGGAGCCATTTAAAGGGCCAACACACACATTTGCATTTGTTCTCACTTACCTGGGGTTCCAGCAAAGGCAGGAGCACAGTGGGATGGAGACATCTAAGGAGAGACTGGGGATGCAAGTTTTCAGGAGTGAGCAGAGAGAGCAGCCACAATGACCTTTGTACTGAGTCATCTCCCAAAACAGCGGCAGCTCAGACATACCATTCCCCTCCAAGCAGCAGTAGACTGAGGGAAAACAACAGCCCTGCCACCAAGAGAGACTTAGCCTCAGCTCTGTGGTGCTTAGCCTTACTGCTGAGTGCAGAGTGATTAGATTAATCACTGAAGGAGACAGCCACAGATGTAGAACCCTGACAAAGGAGGGGCAGAGTGGAAATGAGGCATTTGAGGAGAGATTGGGGACAGAGCCCTGGGGGAGAGAACAGAGTCATCACCCATATTGCAGCAGCCATCCTGCTCAGGCAGACCACTCCCTTCTGAGCAGCAGCAACCTGAGGGGAAACAATAGCCCCAAAACCATGAGGAATTCTGCCCCACCCTATGGGGCTTAAGCCTGTGTGCTGAGTGCTAAGTGATGAAATTAACAACTGAAGGAAATAAACATGGACAGCAGATCCCTGGCAGTCTCAGAACAGGCTGCCTAAGGTCAGACAGGGTGGACATGTGACATTACCAGAGGTGGATCCAGAAAGTAAAAACAGTGGTAAATACTAGAAGCTACAAAGATGAAATCCACTATAGTTTTCTCTATGAATAGTGATGTTTTCTTTTCTGCATAACTTTTTAACATTCATTTCTTGTACAGCAAGTTGGTGCATATTAAGTCACTAGAATGTATACTATATTTTATTTCTGTTTCTTACAATAGTCTTTTTAAATATATTTTATTGATTATGCATTATAGTTGTCCCATTTACCCCTGCCTTATTCCCCTCTGCCCCTCACCCCTCTCCCACCAGCATTCTCCCTCCTTAGATCATGTCCATGGGTTGTGCATATAAGTTCTTCAGCTTATACGTTTTCTATACTATTCTTAAACTCACCCTATTTTGTACCTACCATTTATGTTTCTTATTCCCTGTACCTTTCTCTCCATTCTCTCCCCTTGACCTCTCCATTGATAACCCTCCGTGTGATCTCCATTTCTGTGATTCTGCTCCTGTTCAAGTTGTTTGCTTGGTTTGTTTTTGCTTTTGTTTTAGGTCCAGATGTTGATAGTTGTGTTTGTTGTTGTATTTTTTCATTTTCTTCTGTTTCTTACTTAAGACCTTTTAATATTTCATATAATAAGGGCTTGGTAATGATGAACTCCTTTAACTTGACCTAACCTGGGAAGCACTTTTCCTGCCCTTGCATTCTAAATGATAGCTTTGCTGGATAGAGTAATCTTGGATGTAGGTCCTTGCCTTTCATGACTTTGAATACTTCTTTCCAGCTCCTTCTTGCCTGATAGGTTTCTTTTGAGAAATCAGCTGACAGTCTTATGGGCACTCCTTTGTATGTAACTGTCTCCTTTTCTCTTGCTGCTTTTAAGATTCTGTCCTTATCTTTAATCTTGGCTACTGTAATTATGATGTACCTTGGTATGTGCTTTCTTGGGTCCAATTGCTTTGGGACTCTCTGAGCCTCCTGGGCTTCCGGGAAGTCTATCCCTTTTGCCAGACTGGGGAAGTTCATTATTTTTTCAAATAAGTTTTCAACATCTTGCTCTTCCTCTTCTCCTTCTAGTACCTCTATAATTAGAATTTTGGAAAGTTTGAGGTTGTCCCAGAGGTTCTTAAGCCTATCCTCTTTTTTTTTTTTTTGTTTCTTCACTACATTCTGGTGGAATGTTTATTTCTTTCTTCTGCTCCAAACCATTGATTTGAGTCCTGGTTTCCTTCCTGTCATTATTGGTTCACCATACATTTTCCTTTATTTTATTTTTCATAGCCTTTACTGTTTGCTCTATTTTGTGACCATACTCAACCAGTTCTGTTAGCATCATAATTACCAGTGTTTTGAACTGTGAATCTAATAGGTTGGCTAGCTCTTCAGCACTTGGTTGTATTTTTTCTGGAGCTTTGATCTGTTCTTTTATTTGGGCCATATTTTTTGTCTTGGCATGCCTGTTACATAGTAGGGAGCTGAGCCTTATGTATTTGCCAGGGCAGTGCTACCCAACTTGCTGCTCTATGTCATTCTGTACGTGGTGGAGTGGTCTAAGAGGGAACAGTGGTGCTTGCTCAACTCTCTGATGGCATTCAGTCACTTCCTCTTCCATCCACAAGCAAAGTGGGTCCTTCTGGTGCTGATTTATGGGAGGGTGGTTTTGTGTACACTCTAGGACTCTGTGGGTATAAACAGTGAATGCTCCTGTGAGGCTGGGAGTTTCTCCTGCTGCCACAACACCCACAGGTTTTTTCAGTCAGTGGTTTTGAGGCTTTATTTCCCCATGCTGGAACCATGTGTTATGTGATCTGTCACACTCCCCAGGTGCTCCTCCAAATTTATTGGCAGGCAAATGTGGGACTGTTCACTCCACCAGCTGCTGCCTTGCCCAGTCTGCCAGCCACTGCCCACCAAGGTCCTTTAGCTTCCACCTTGCCATGAGTCCTCTCCACCCTTCTTTTCCGCTCTGCCCTGCCAACCAGTCTGCATGAATGTTTCTTCTTTAACTCCTTTGTGGTCAGATTTCCATACAGTACAATTTTCTGTCAGTTTGGTTATTTTTTTTAATTTAAATGTGTTGTTGTCCTTTTTTTGGCTGTGTGAGGAGGCACAGTGTATCTACCTATGCCTCCATATTGGTGGGAAGCCCTCTCTCTTATAATAGTCTTAGTATTTTTACACCCTTATTAATAATGGTTCATTGGCTATACTGAGATTGCAGGGTGGGAGAGATATATTTGTGGATGTGGGTTTTTGTCCTGGGCTTTGTAGCACCTACACAATAACATACATGATGTGGTGGGTGGAGTGACCCTCAACAACCAGCTGGAGGGAAGGATATACCAAAGAAAGACCCAGCAACAATAAAAAGCCAATTGTATCTAGAGGACCAACATAAGGGCATGCCAAGAGCATCAAGTTAAGGAGACCAAGTAGACTGCACCACTGAATCTCACAGGTAAACTCACAAAGTCAAAACAGATCAATTTAAGAAACAGAGGTTAACAAGTAGAGCCTCAGAAACAATGGGAAAACAAAGAAACAAACCTTAAACAAAAGGAAAGGTGGAAGGCTCAGAAAGAATGCTAAATGAAATAGAGGCAAGTCAACAATCAGATATTAAGTTCAAAGCAATAGTTATTAGGAAGTTCAATGATCTTACTGAGAATTACCAAAAACTACAGGGAACCTACAATGAACTTACTGCAAACTATATCAACATGAAAAAGGAAATAGAAACTATCAACAAGAGCCAAGAGCAAATGATGAATACAAATTCTGAATGGAAGAACACAGTAGTAGGAATCAAAAGCAGGCTAGGTAAAACTGAGGATCAAATCAGTGAGATGGAGGGCAAGGCAGAGAAAACTCCCACAAAGAGCAACAAAAGGAAAAAAGTCTCAAAAAGAACAAAGAGGTATTAAGGGAACAGCAGAATGACATGAAATATAATAATATCAATATAATATTGATACCAGAAGTAGAAGAAGAGCAAGGGATAGAACACCTGTCAGAAAAAAGAAATGATGGAAAATTTCCATAATTTCATAAGAAAGAGGTCTCACAAATTCAGAAAACACACAGGGTCTTAATGAAGAGGAACTAAATGGGGCCCACTTCAAGACACATCATAAATAAAATGTAGGGGACTAGTTTGTTTTGATCTGGCAAATGTGACTCAGCTCTGTATGGAAAACCTACAGAAGTGAGGTGGGCAGGAGCCATAGCTTCAAACCAAGTTTTCCCATGGGAATCAGGCCTAGAATATGCAAACAGACTGTTATGGCTTGCTCTTGCTAAAACTCTATCACCCTGGTCTGAAACAATAAATACATATTGTCTCTCTTCAAGATAATGTCCAAAGGCTGTGTGAATTTTCCCAAGGACAGAGCTAATCAGCTCACTGCCTTTCCCTTCTGCATGTGTTATTTTCATTTCCTTGACTGTACCTAAAAATGTAGACAATAATACTCTATGTAATAGATAATAAATCCTTCTTTGATGTAAGACCAGAGAAAAACAATAAAACCCTGTCCTAGGCAAGGGTTGGGGCACTCTCGTCTTGAGAGGGTGGATGAGGCACTCAGAGGTGCTCTCATCTTGAGAGAGTAGATGTGCTGTCCCCTTTTCCTCCACAGGGTTGCTGTAGCCTATGCATTTGTTCTTGTCTTTAGTCACAACAGGTGGATTCTTCTGGCTTGAGTCTGCATCATCTGGCACCAGGAACAGGGACACAGAGGCTGCGAGCCTTCATTGTACACAACACACCAACTTGGTTGGAATGTGTGCATCAGCCCACATAAGGGCCAATGACACCGAATGCTTTTCAGTAAGGTTGTAGGGTGTGTTGTGTTTCAGAGAAAAAGGGTATTTTTCCAAGTTTGCCCTCTCTTGCGACCACACTCTCTCTAGTAAGCAGAAGCCTTGTTCTTTCTCTCTGGCAATCACCACACTTCACAGGCACAGGTCAGGTACTTAAGAGCCATAAGGGAACCCGCCACTGAAAGTTACCCATGACAGGATAAGTTAGACATGGGCCAGGATAGAACACTAGGTTTCCTGCCAACTGCAAGCAAGAGTCCATGCAGCAAGAGGCACACTGTAAAAAACATTCAAAAGCCCATCCCTGCTGCACAATGCCCAATCAGGTTTTAGGCTTGGGAGAGAGAGCAATGAATTTTCCTTTTAATTAGCTTTTTTTCCTTACAAGTACCTCTGCGCATTCTTTCTTTAGAAGCTGCCTTTTGCAGCCCTTTTGATTCTGCCTTTTTCCTCTGCCTGCCTGTAAACAGAAAAGCAGATAGTAAATGAGTGTTTCAGTTTCAACTGGGCTCCAAAGATTGCTTTTAGAACCCAGTGTTAGTTACAGGGTTATTTATGAGTGTCTCAGCTTCTTGCTGAAGCATGGAAGATAAGAGGCATTCCTCCCTCCAGCTGGAGATCTCAGGCATTCCTATGTGAGTGGGGGCCTTGCGGAGGTGTCTGGGGTCAATCCCTGAGATATACAGTGTCCTTACAGGGAGTTCCAATCACAGTAATTTAACTCTTGGCCAGTAAGTTTGGTCACCTGGCACTTTGAGCCCCCCTCGCAGTCTTAATTGTGTGGGGAAAACCTGAAACCCATAAGTGGAGTTAGGGTACCATGGATACCAGGCAGCCTTCCCTGATGGTTTTCACCAACAGTACATTATGACCCATTACATTCTTTTCACTAAAAACAAGTAGGATTTACATGGAGATTGAATAGCATGCTATTAAACAATGAATGGGTCAAGAATGAAATTAGGGAGGAAATCAAAAAGTTTCTGTAAACAAATGAAAATGAACTCACAATGACCCAAAACTTATGGGACACAGCAAAGGCAGTCCTCAGAGGAAAGTTCATAGCGATACAGGCCTACCTAAAAAAGATAGAAACACCTTAGACAAACAACCAAGAATTTGAGGAACAACAACAAAGACAGCCCAAAACAAGTAGAAGGAAGGAAATAACCAAGATCAGAGCACAATGAAAGGACATAGAGGTGAAAAGAACAATTCTAAATATGACTAAATGCAGGAGCTGCTTCTTTGAAAAGATAAGCAAAGTTGACAAGGCTCTAACAGACTCATCAAGGAAAAAAGGGAAAGGGCACAAATAAACACAATCATAAATGAAAGAGGAGAGATTACAACTGACACCACAGAAATACAAAGGATTGTAAGAAATTACTATGAAGAACTGTATGCCAAGAAATTTGAAAACCTAGGTGAAATGGACAAGTTTCTAGAAAAATATAATCTCCCAAAACTCAATGAAGAAGAAGCAGAAAGCATGAACAGACCAGTAACAGCAGATGAAATTGAAACAGTAATCAAAAAACTCCCAACACACAAAAGCCCAGGACCAGATGGTTTCACAGGAGAATTTTATATTTAAGGAAGAGCTAACCCCTGTCCTTCACAAACTTTTCAAAAAAATCCAAAATGATGGAAGACTCTCAAACTCTTTTTATGAAGCCAGCATCATTCTAATCCCCAAACCAGATAAAGACATAATAAGGAAAGAAAACTTCAGGCCCATATTGCTGATGAACATAGATGCTAAAATCCTCAACAAAATATTGGCAAACCACATCAAACAATACATTAGAAAGATCATACATCATGACCAAGTGGGATTCATCCCTGGGATGCAAGGATGGTTGAACATTCAAAAATCAGTAAATGTAATACATCACATCAACAAAAGCAAAGACAAAAATCACATGATCATATCAATAGACATGGAAAAAGCATTTGATAAGGTACAGCACCCATTTATGATAAAACACTCAGCAAAGTGGGAATTGAGGGAGCATTCCTCAACATCATAAAGGCCATATATGAGAGACCTACATTCAACATCATACTCAAATCTTTTCCACTAAGATCAGGAACAAGACAAGGGTGTCCACTTTCACCACTTCTATTCAATAGAGTATTGGAAGTATTGGCCACAGCAATTAGACAAGAAAAGGAAATAAAAGGCATCCAAATTGGAAAGGAGGAAACAAAACTATCATTATTTCCAGATGACATGATAGTGTACATAGAAAATCCTATAGACTCGGCCAAAAAGCTGCTTGACCTAGTAAATGAATTTGGCCAAATAGCAGGATACAAAGTCAATATCCAGAAATCAAAGGCATTTTTGTATACCAACAATGAAACAGCAGCAGCAGAAATCAAGAAAAAAATCCCATTCGATATAGCAAAAAGAAAAATAAAATACCTAGGAATAAACCTAACCAAGGAGGTAAAAGACCTGTACGCAGAAAACTACACAATACTGAAGACAGAAATCAAGGAAGACACAAACAAATGGAAACATATACTGTGTTCATGGATCGGAAGAATCAACATCATCAAAATGTCCATACTACCCAAAGCAATTTACAAATTCAATGCAATACCTATTAAAGTTCCAATGGCATATTTCACAGACATAGAACAAACACTTCAAAAATATATATGGAACCATAAATGTCCTTGAATAGCTGCAGCAATTTTGAGAAAGAAGAGCAAAGTAGGAGGGATCACAATACCTGACACCAAATTGTATTACAAGGCCACTGTGATCAAGACAGCCTGGTACTGGCATAAAAACAGGCACATGGACCAGTGGAATGGAACAGAGATTCCAGAAGTAAACCCAATTCTCTATGGTCAATTAATATTTGACAAAGGAGGCAGCAACATAAAATGGAGTAAAAGTAGCCTCTTCAACAAGTGGTGTTGGCAGAACTGGATAGCTACGTGAAAAAAAATGAAACTTGAACACCAACTTACACCATACACAAAAATAAATTCAAGGTGGATAAAATATTTAAATATAAGCTGTGACACCATTAAAGTCCTAGAAGAGAATGTAGGCAGGAAAATCTCAGACATTTCATACAGCAACATTTTTACTGATATGTCCCCTAAAGCAAGGGACATAAAGGAAAGAATAAACAAATGGGATCTCATCAAAATAAAAAGCTTCTGCATGGCTAATGAAAATAATATTAAAATAAAAAGAGAACCAACTGTATGGGCAAACATATTTGCCAATGATACCTCAGACAAAAGTTTAATCTCCAAAATATATAAAGAACTTACACGACTCCACTGTAAGAAGACAAGCAACCCAATTAAAAAATGGGCAAAGGACTTGAACAGACACTTCTCCAAGGAGGACATACAGAGGACCCAGAGACACATGAAAAGATGCTCAGTATCTCTAGCTATCAGAAAGATGAAAATTAAAACCACCATGAGATACCACTTCACACCAGTCAGAATGGCCATCATAAACAAAGCAACAAAAAACAAGTGTTGGAGAGGTTGTGGAGAAAAGGCGACCGTAGTGCACTGTTGGTGGGACTGCAGACTGGTACAACCACTATGGAAAGCAGTATGGAATTTTCTAAGAAAAGTAAAAATGGACCTATCTTTTGACCCAGCAATTCCACTGCTAGGATTATATCCTAGAAACCCTGAAAAACTAATCCAAAAGAACCTATGCACCCCAATGTTCATAGTAGCACAATTTACAATAGCCAAGTGTTGGAAGCAACCTAGGTGCCCATCAGTAAATGAATGGATCAAGAAACTATGGTACATTTACACAATGGAATTCTATGCAGCAGAAAGAAAGAAGGAGCTCCTACCCTTCACAACAGCATGGATGGAACTGGAAAGCATTATGCTAAGCGAAATAAGCCAGGAGGTGAAAGACAAATACCATATAATCTCACCTTTAACAGGAACCTAATCAACAGAACAAACAAACAAGCATAATATAACCAGACACTGAAATTGAGAACAAGAGAGGAGAGGGATAGGAATTTCAAGGGAAAAGGGTAAGGGTTTAGAGCAAGAAGTATGAAAAACACATGGACAAAAGCTAGGAGGGGTGGAAATGGGAGGGAGGTGGGGAGGGCTGGGGCGGTGGGCTGGGATAGGAGTAGAAGACAGAAAACTGTGTAAGAACAACAGTTAAAATAAAAAATAAATGAAAAAAATAAAGAAGTAGGATTTAAAGGTGTGGAGGGAGTGAAAGTGAAACTGGTTTTGTAATCGCCCCACTGCAGCAGGAGGAATATCAGAAAAGGGTTCTTTTATTTGTTAAAAAAAGTTTCTACAAATAAATCCTCAACCATGGAGAACTGGCTCTCTAAAGAACAACAGCAATGTTTTATGCTAATTCAGCAGCTTTTTAAGGCTGCTAGATGTCTCCCTGATAAGGGATCTTTAGACTTAGTTATTTAGGAAAAAGTTGGGCAGAAGTTGAAACAGCACCAAATGGTGTGAGATAAAGGCTAGTGTCTCACCCTCTCAGTCAGAGGATTTAATTTGAAAATACTGGTTTGCTTGAATTTTGTTTTTGTTTCTGTTTTAAAAGTAACACTTCAGTCTCAAAATGTTTTAGGAAATAGAATGAGATCTCTAATATTGTTACATCATAAGGATTCTACTCAGAAAGAATTTAAATTGATTATTTAAAAAAAGGAAAAGGTCTCACTTACCTCAGACAGTAAAAAGAGCAGGAAGAAAAACAATGAAAAAATGTGTCTTTTAACCATTCTGAATCCTCTTTATTCAGACCCAGGGACTGCTTCCATCCTGGGAAAAAGCTATACCAAGCTTAGCATCCTTCCTCCCTCTTCTCCTGCATCCCTAAAGTTGTCACGGGCAACTTTACTGCTCACTACTGAGACAGCTCACTACTGAGTGCATTGCAGGAATCAGTAATGCAGTAATCACCAAGAATTAAAAAAAGTAAATGTATTTGCCAGCAGATGAAAAACTGTTTCTTTTTAAAATTATTTTATTTCTAATATTTATTTATTTTTCTTTTTAAAAAAAATATTTTATTGATTATGCTATTACAGTTGTCCCATTTTCCCCCTTCATTCCCCTCCACACTGTACACCCCCCTCACACTCACATTCTCCTCCTTTAGTTCATGTCCATGTGTCATAAGTTCTTTAGCTTCTACATTTCCCACACTATTCTTGCCCTCCCCCCGCCTAATTTCTACCCACAGTGTATGCTACTTATTTTCTGTACCTTGTCCCCTCTCTCCTCCTCCCACTCCCCTGTTGCTAACCTTCCATATGGTCTCCATTTCTGTGTTTCTGCTCCTGTTGTTAGTGGTTTGCTTAGTTGGCTTTTGTTTTAGGTCTGGTTGTTAATACCTGTAAGTCTTTTTACTGTTCATATTTTTTATCTTCTTTTTCTTAGATAAGTCCCTTTAACATTTCATATAATAAGGGCTTGGAATGATGAACTCCTTGAACTTGACCTTATCTGAGAAGTGCTTTATCTTCCCTTCCATTCTAAATGACAGCTTTGCTGGATAGAGCAATCTTGGATGAAGGTCCTTGACTTTCATGACTTGGAATACCACTTTCCAGCCCCTTCTTGCCTGGAAGGCCTCTTTTGAGAAATCAGCTGACAGTCTGATGGGAACTCCTTTGTAGGTGACTCTGCCTTTATCCCTTGCTGCTTCTAGAATTCTCTCCTTCATTTTAATCTTGGCTAATGTAATGATGATGTGCATTGGTGTGTTCCTCCTTGGGTCCAACTTCTTTGGGACTCTCTGAGCTTCCTGGACTTCCTGGAAGTTTATTTCCTTTTCCAGAATGGGGAAGTTCCTGTGCACCTGGGGGCTGCCAGCTGCTGCTGCCTGCATGCCTGGTCCGCACCTCCGCTTTTTCCTGCTGTGACTCCGCCCCTCTTACCGATCTGGATGAATGGTTGTTGGACTTCCGTGCAGTTCAATTTTCTATGAGTTCTGGTTGTTTTCTTGTATCTAAATCTTTGTTGTCCTTAATTTTGGTTGAGCGAGGAGGCACAGTGTGTCTGCCTATGCCTCCATCTTGGCCGGAAGTCCCCTTTTTTTGTTTCTTTAAGAAGATATTTGAAGGTATGATGTGCCTGTTCAACAATTGCCTGACCAGTTGGATTACAAGGTATTCCTGTTTCATGTTGGATATTCCAATGCTGAAGGAAGGCTGGAGTAGAATGGGCAAGATATTTTGGGCCATTATCAGTTTTAATTTGCTGAGGCCATCCTAAGTGACTAAAGGCCTCAAGCCAATGGGCTTGTATATTTTTAGCAGATTCTCCTGTTAAAGCAGATGCATGTAGGGCACCAGAGTAAGTTTCAATAGAAATATGAATGTATTTGAATTTTCCAAAGGGAGAGTAATGAGTGACATCTGTTTATGAAATCATTTGAGAACTTAGTCTTTGAAGGTTAACTCCTGTGGATGAAGGTGCCTTAGTAAGGGCTTGACGGTCAGGACATTCTTTAATAATTTGCTTAGTTTGGGAATGATAAAGAAACAGTCTTTTAACTTTGTTACTTTTTTTGTTTAGCTTTAGGGGTCTGATTTTCACCCTTCTGGGAGGGCTCTTTTAAGCCCTTAACCATTGGTTTTTTGGCTTATAACAGGTAGGGGGCAGTGTGAATGAAGTTTGGTTCCAAGTGGCAGCTGAAAAATACCGTCGGTTTTAAAAGTGCCATTTTTTTTCCTCTACTTTGAAAGACAGACCCTGTGCTATATTTGCAAGCTGAAATGAGTTTGAGCAGCAAGTTAACTGCCCAGTTGCTCTCAAGACCTGGTAGCTTCTAGGTTCAGAATTTGTAAGGATTGGGGACGTTCTGCTCAAATATGTTTTAGACAAAAGTGGTTATGCGCCAAGGGCCTTTCGTGACTTGACTGACTAACCCTTCCTTCTGGGGGAATAGCCAGTTCTTCCCCAAGGAAATGATCAGTGTTTACAGGTACTGAGTTAAAAAATAATACTTAGTCTTCCATGGAGAAGGGTTAGCTCTCCCCAGGAGACAGTACACTTATATTTCATTTTTACAATAAAAGGTCTTGGCTCTGGCATAAACAAGGAGGATTCTTAACATTTCCTTAACAAGTCACACCTCCCATCCCACTTATAGCATGCTTTAGATTGACAAATTTATGAACACATTCATAACTTTCAGAAACAGTTTTTTGACATCCGGCTAAGATGGAGGCATAGGTGGACACACTGTGCCTCCTCTCACAACCAAAATTAAGGACAACAAAGATTTAGAAACAAGAAAACAACCAGAACTCATAGAAAATTGAACTGCACGGAAGTCCAACAACCATTCATCCAGACTGGTAAGAGGGGCGGAGTTGCAGCAGGAAAAAGTGGAGGTGCGGACCAGGCATGCAGGCAGCAGTGGCTGACAGTTCCCAGGCATACAGGCAGCGGCTAGCAGACCCCGGGCACAGGTGGCAACTGTGCAGACCCAGTGAGGCCGCGAAAGGTGGCTGGCTGACCAGGTGGTCCCACATTCGCAAACAGATAATCCAGGTGAAGGGGAAGCAGTGGAAGGGACTGGAATCTGAGAGAGAGCATAGCAAGCACCATTGTTCCCTCTTGGACCCCACCCCCACATACAGCATCACTATCCAGTGACTGGGCTGTCCCGCCCTGGGGAACACCTAAGGCTCCACCCCTCACTATGTAACAGCCGAGACTAAACCAAAAAAATAAATAAATAAACAGAAACAAAAATGGCTCAAACCAGAGAACAAATCAAAGCCCCAGAGCCAATTTATCTAAGTGATGAAGGGATAGCCAACCTATCAGATGCCCAATTCAAAGCCCTGGTGATCAGGATGCTCACAGAATTGGTTGATTTTGCTCACAAATTAGATGAAAAAATGAAGGCTACAATAAATGAAATGAAGAAAAATGCATGGGGAAGCCACAGAGATGGGAGGAAAACTGGGACTCAAATCAATGGAGTGGACCAGAAGGAAGAAAGAAACAACCAAACAGAAAACAAGGAAAAAACAAGAATTCAAAAAATGAGGAGAGGCTTAGGAACTTCCAGGGCATCTTTAAACATCCCAAGATCCGAATTATAGGGGTACCGAAATGGGAAGAGGAAGAGCAACAAGTGGAAAACTTATTTGAACAAATAATAAAGGAGAACTTTCCCAATCTGGCAAAGGAAATAAACTTCCAGGAAGTCCAGGAAGCTCAGAGAGTCCCAAAGAAGTTGGACCCAAGGAGAAACACACCAAGGCACATTATCATTACATTAGCCAAGATTAAAATGAAGGAGAGAATTCTAGAAGCAGCAAGGAATAAGGGGACAGTCACCTGCAAAGGAGTTCCCATCAGACTGTCAGCTGATTTCTCAAAAGAGACCTTACAGGCAAGAAGGGGCTGGAAAGAGGTATTCCAAGTCATGAAAATCAAAGACCTACATCCAAGATTGCTCTATCCAGCAAAGCTGTCATTTAGAATGGAAGGGAAGATAAAACACTTCTCAGATAAGGTCAAGTTCAAGGAGTTCATCATCACCAAGCCCTTATTATATGAAATGTTAAAGGGACTTATTTAAGAAAAAGAAGATAAAAATATGAACAGTAAAAAGCCAGCAAAACTCACAGGTATTA
>PVKU01012016.1:0-38830 GCA_004027475.1 Anoura caudifer
GGTGACTGTGCCCTTATCCCTTGCTGCTTCTAGAATTCTCTCCTTCATTTTAATCTTGGCTAATGGAATTATGATGTGCCTTGGTGTGTTCCTCCTTGGGTCCAACTTCTTTGGGACTCTCTGAGCTTCCTGGACTTCCTGGAAGTCTATTTCCTTTGCCAGATTGGGGAAATTCTCCTTTATTATTTGTTCAAATAAGTTTTCCACTTGTTGCTCTTCCTCTTCCCCTTCTGGTACCCCTATAATTCAGATGTTGGGACATTTCAAGATGTCCTGGAGGTTCCTCAAGCCTCTCCTCATTTTTTTGAATTCTTGTTTCTTCATTCTTTTCTGTTTGATTGTTTCTTTCTTCCTTCTGGTCCACTCCATTGATTTGAGTCCCAGTTTTCCTCCCATCACTATTGGTTCCCTGTGTGTTTTTCTTCATTTCACTTATTGTAGCCTTCATTTGTTCATCTAATTTGCGACCAAAATCAACCAATTCTGTGAGCTTCCTAATCACCAGTGCTTTGAGCTGTGCATCTGATAGGTTGGCTACTTCTTGGTCACTTAGATGAATTAGCTCTGGGGTCCTGATCTGTTCCCCCGTGTGAGCCACCCTTGGTTTTGTTTTTTTGGCCTGGTCACGGCTGTTATGTAGTAAGGGGTGGAGCCTTACGCATTCATCAGGGTGGGGAACCCAGTTGCTGGGTTGTGACGCTATATGTGGGGGCGGGGTCCGAGAGGGAACAATGGTGCCTGCTCCACTCTCTCTGGGATTCCAGTCCCTTCCGTCACTTTCCCTAAGCAAACTGGGCCCCTCTGGCGCTCATCTCCGTGTGGGCAGGCTCGTGCACGTTCCAGGACCCCATGGGTCTCTCCAATGAACTCTCCCGTGAGGCTGGGACTCCCTCCCGGCACCCCAACCCCCACAAGTTTGTTCTCAATTGGTGCCCTTTAGGCTCTATTTCCCGGCACTGGGACCCTGTGCTGCACAATCCATCTCGCTGCCCATTTTCACCTGGCTTATCTGCGTGTGAATGTGTGACCATGGTCAGCCACCTTGTGCGCCTTGCTTGGTCTGCTCGATGCCTCTCTGTGCTCGGTAACCGCCGCCTGTGCACCTGGGACCACCAGCTACTGCTTCTTCCCACTGTGACCCCTCTCCGCTGGCTGCGGACTCCGCCCCTCTTACTGGTCTGGGTGAATCATTGTTGGACTTCCATATAATTCAATCCTCTATCCATTCTGGTTGTGGGGTTTTTTTTTTTTTTTTTGGTTCTATATTTTTGTTCTTAATCTTGGTTGTGAGAGGAGGCGCAGTGTGTCCACCTATGCCTCCATCTTAGCCAGAAGTCCCAAGTGTGTTTTAAATAACTAAAAAAATATATTTCTAAAAATGAAAGATTTAATGTATGAAATTAGAAAAACAATACTTATATTAAACAGCAGGTAAGACAAAGCTTAAAAAAAGAATTAATGAAATGGAGTATGTTGGTTGTTACAAATATGACCACAAATTCTTGACACCTCTTTTAAAAGTTGATGCCTAATTCTCTTTCCCTTCAGTACTTAATGCCGCGTGAGTCTAGCAAAAAGAAAAAAGCAGAAGTTATGGTGTGTGACTTTGGAGACAGGGTCATAAAAGGAACTCTGGTTTCTCACTCCTCTCTCTATGGGTCACTGGCTCTGGGACAGCCAGCTGCCATGCAGTGAGAATGTTTAGAAAGTGCTATAGGGAGGGTCACTTGAGGAACTGAAGCCAATAGCCAGGTGAGTAAGCCCAATCAAGCCTTCTCATGTCTGCAGCCCCACCAAAACTTTGACTCCATCCTCATGTGAGACTCTCAACCAGAACCTATCAGCCAAGCCACATCTGAATGTTGGACCCTCAGAAACTGTGTGAGGTAATAAATGTTAAGATCTTAGGTTTGGGGGGTAATGTTTTATGCAGCGATAGATAACTCATACAAAGATAGAATTTAAGAACATGAGAAGGCAAATAAAGAGGCAAGGAGTTAGAAAATATAGGGTGGGCAGAATGAAGTGATATAAAGGATACAATGAGCATGTCTAACATCAGCCTCAATGGAGGTCCCAGAGAGAGCTAATAGAGACAATAGGGAGAGGTAGTGTGTGGGGAGATAATGGCTAACAACTTTTCAAAACTGATGGAAAACATGAGTCCTTACTTTCAAGAAGCGTACTTTATCTGATGGGGGACTCAAGAGTTGGAAAATTTTAGTTTAATGTAATGGTTAATAAGTCTAGTAGTTAATGCATGTAGAAAGCTATTGTTTCAGGAACTGAAGGAACAGCCCACCCTGACTCCAGGGGACCACAAGCAATTAACTTTTGTATTCCAAAAGAGACCATGAGCAGCCAAGGTGGTACCTGAGCCATTGTGTTCCAGGGACAGACGGTCATCACCCAGGACACAGATAAAAAAAAAAAAAAACAACCCACAGAGGACACAAGACACAGGACACAGATAAAGGCAACAAGACACAGGACACAGATAAAGACAATCACCAGTCAGCAGATGAAAGGATGCTAGGGAAATTGCTGGACTACAGCTTTTCTCTGATTGACATCTTTCCTGAATTCCAAATCCCTTACCTATACTTTTTTTTACCTACGCCTTTTCCCCCTTATAAAAAGGCTGGCTTGAAAGGAAGTGTAAGACAATCTGTTAGGATACAAACCTGCCATCTTCTCAGATAGCTGACCATCTGAATAAAGTGCCCATAAAGATTCAATCCCTGTCTCTGCTTATTGTATCTGGTAGGTGACAGGCAGCTGGAACACCAGCATTTCCTGGCTTCATGTCCTAAGTATGATAAGAAAATAGAAATCTATACCTATATACAGCATAAGAAAACTGCACAATGTAAGAAAGTAAAGATTTAAAAAACAGCCTTGGGGAATGATCAATTATCTACAAAAAATCAAACTAAAGCTGAATTCTGAGAAGCAACAGGTCAAAGAAAGTACACTAATAATTCCACAGTACTGAAAGAAAATGACTGTCAACATGAGATTATATTCTTAGGAACTTATCTTTCAAGCAAAGGAAACCACCAGCATCCCTCTCTGAAGGATTCAGGGGTGTCCAACCTTTTGCTGTTGCTGGGCCACACTGGAACAAGAATTGTCTTGGGCCACATATTAAATACATTGTGACGCATTATCACAAAAAAAATCTCATCGTGTTTTAAGTAAATTTATGACTTTGTGTTGGGTTGCATTCATGGCCATCCTGAGCCACATGCAGCCTGCAGGCTGTAGGTTAGATACCCCTGGAAGGATGTCATTCAGGGAGAAGGAAATGACCCCAGGAAGAATGTCTGATGTGCAAGGGCCAGTGAGCAAAGGCAATGGTAAACATGTGGGTATAATTAACTAACAAACCTTGATCATATAGAAACAATAACGGTATTACAAACTTATGGAGTTGAAAAATACTACTACAATACTGAACAATAACAACATGCAAGTCAGAGTAAGTTACTAACCAGAGACCATGCTAAGTATGTTAAAATGTAGGGTAATCCCTAAAATAGAGATAATTGGTTGATTACGCAGACCAAAAAAATCTATTAAAGGTACTAAGATTTGGATAATAAAATTAACAACCTTGATCAAATGGACATAGATAGAAATACGCATACAACAATTAGAGAACTGTTTTTGAGTTCACATGGACCATTTATAAAAATGTGACCACCTTCAAGACCATAAAGTCAACAAATTTCAAAGCACAGGTATCATTTGGGTTGCTCATTTCTGACCCAATAATGATTAAAATAGAAATCGATAAGTCAAAGCATACTGAAATTAGGATATTAGGTTGAGGCATAAGGAAACAATTCTATTCTTGTTTCAACTAGCCTGTGAACTTAAACTTGAATTTTCAGTTGCGCACCAGTGCTTGGATTCACCCAAATGCCATAGATACACCTCTGAAGGATTTAAGAAGAAACACTTCTTTCTTAAGAAGTGTTTAAAAACGTTTCTAAATTACTTCATAGGTCAAAGACAAAATCGGACACTTAGACAATAGTAAAAATAGAGGTATAAACATTGAAAAGAAGGAGGTAAAACTATTGCTATTTGCAGATGATATGATTGCCTAGCTGGAAAACCTAAGAGTTAGCTAAAAAATTACTAAAAACAAAAAGAGAAGTCAGTAAGATAGGTATAAAATTAACCAAGGACTAGTTAGAAGGAATAAGGCGAAAGAGGGCGGAGGTGGGAACAAGACATTTCACATACATTTTTATGTTGTTTTGATTGTTGTCAGAATATGAATATATTATGTACTCAGAAAAAGTTGTTAACATCAGTGAATGCTGTACCCCTTGAGGAAATAGAAAGACCTTACAAGGGACACTTGGGTGGGGGTAGTTTTTAAGGGCAAGGTGTTGGGCAACTCAACAAATAGCCTCAGGGACTGAGGGACCTGGGAGGGATACCTGAAGGGTCAGGCAGAGAGCAGGTTTCTAGAATCAAATCTTTGATGTCAGGATGCCCCTGGCAAAGGCTTGTGTGGGGATGGGCGGACTGGGTAGGTGCTCCTCTGGAGACCCCTGTATGACCTTATGTGTGACCTCTGCAGGTCATGTGGGTGACCACTGTCCCTGACTCTGTCCTAATGTGACTTTTCTTATGGCCCTACCATTTGTGAAATCCCTGTTTACAGCCCCTTTGTGAGTCTGACCCAGTGTATGACCCTCCATGTGACTTCTCTGTGGATCCCATCTATGTGACCCTTGCCCTCTTGCTTCCAACTGAGTCTGGCTGATGGGGAGAACCAACCAGAGGAAGTAATTAAAGGTACAGACAGAAATGAAGACCAACTAAATGAGCCAAGCAAAGGCCATTTATTCAGAGCTTGTGTTTTGCCAGAAACTGAAAGGCAGGCAGAGGAGTACGACAGCTTCACAGCAGTGGGAAACAGGGATGGCTCAGGTGGGCCCTGAGGGAGGCTGCTGGCCTGGGGAAGCTGGGGACAGGCTGACAAGAAGTGGGGCGTTCTGTGTGATTGGTCAGGGGTGTGTGTTTGGCTTTCTCTAAATGGTCCCAAGTTGAAAGCAAAGACAAAAATCAGGATATCTGTCACTTCTTAATCAAAATCCTGGCCTTGTGGAGTGATTGTTATAGGGGTTATTGTTGGGCTTTCTGGTGTCAACTGAGTTCAAAGGAGTCAGGAGCATTTGACTGGAAACAAATGACAAAGGTTTATTCAAGGGTGTTAGAGTTTACAACCCAGAAACACAACTAGAAAATACACAGAGTGTGTTTTCTCCTTTTTCCAAAGGAGAAAAAAAAGTTTGAGAGTTTTTATATGGATGAAAAGGGGTACTATAATAAGTTGTAAATTCCTAACTGGGCAGGTCATGGTGGGTAGTCAAGCCTGAGACCTACAACTTCTTTAATGAAGGGTTTTTTCAAGCAAGCCCTGTCCATTGTACTGCTGCATCTAGGCTAGAATACCTTCCAAAATACCCCTCCAAGGGGTAACCATCCTCAAGAGAACACATACTCTTTGTTTTTCTGAAAGATTTTATTCATTTATTTTTAGAGAAAGGGGAAGGGAGGGAGAGAAACATCAATGTGTGGTTGCCTCTTGTTTACCCCCAGCTGGGGACCCAGTCTGCAACTGAGGCATGTGCCCTGATTGGGAATCAAACCAGTGACCCTTTGGTTCACAGTCCGGTGCCCAATCCACAGAACCATACCAGCCAGGATGAGAACACATAATCTTTTTTTAAATATATTTTGTTGATTATGCTATTACAGTTGTTCCATTTTCCCCCTTCACTCCCCTCTACCCTGCACACCCCCTTCCACCCACATTCCTCCCCTTTAGTTTGTGTCTATGGGTCATACATATAAGTTCTTTGGCTTCTCCTTACTTTTTAATGTATAAAAGCAACTGCAAAACTGTTATTTTCTGAAACATCAGATATTGCTCCCCTACTTGTGTTTCCAGTTTGGCTCAAATAAATTCTCATAAAAATTCTCTACAGGTTTGGATGCTTCTTACTTTGATGATAGTACAAAGCACATGTTTGAAAAAAAAGGTTAGTCCTGCATTCTTAGCCCTTGGATTAGCTCAGGGTGGTAATCTTTCAGATGTCTGGTGGTCTGGATAATGAAACATTCTTTCTTAAGCAAGACGGGTGGCTACCTATAAGAGATAGATACATTTCCAGCATGTGATTATTCTTTCTCAAATCCTTTAGAGGTTAAACTGTGGCATTTGGGTGAATCCAGGCACTGGTGCATAACTGAAAGTTTGAAAGTTTAAGTTCTCAGGCTAGTTAAAACAAGAATAGAGTTGTTTGCTCATTGCCTCAGCCTGCTTGATTCTAACAATTCAGCAGCTTGACTCTAGTGACCCCATTTTATTTCTTTACTCTTTTCCTCCCTGGATTGTTACTGAGGACAGCAGTCTGACTTTGTACAAGTCTGACATGTAGAAGGCTGGTTTCCTAGGCTGGTTTCTGTAAGGGGTTGGTTTTCTGGGCTGGTTGCTCCAAGCTGTGGGTCAGAGTTCTAGTTTATATACAATTGTCTATTTGTGCATTTAGTCTCTCAAAGGGTCTTTGCCAGCTGCCTTCCTGCATGGTCACTGCAGACTGTGGCCTCGACCAAATCTCACAGGTCACGTCAAGTGACCCTGTCCACAAGGCTCCCTCTGTCCCAGGAACTGGTAACTACTGCCTCTTCTCAGGTCTGCAGTACCCCTGGTGAAAAAGTACTGCACCATCTTGGCCTCAGGGCACTGCACTGTGATGGACTCTTAGGGCGGGTCTTTCTTTGTGCAGGGGTTTCAAATGAGTCACTCCAAATGTGCCTGCGTGACATGTCTGATTGCTCTGGCTAGGACTTCTAATACTATGTTGAATAAAAGTGGTGGAAGTGGACATCCTTGTTTTGTTCCATATCTGGCCTTTATCATGTTCAGGTATCTTCCCTCTATACCCACTTTGCTAAGAGTTTTTTTCTTTTCTTTTTTTTTAACAATAAATAGATGTTGGATTTTGTCAATGCCTTTTCTACATCTGTTGATATAACTATATGCTTTTTATACTTCATCTTGTTTATATGGTGTATCACATCAATTAATTTGTGGATACTGAACTAGCCTTGCATATGGGAATAAATCGCACTTGATCATGGTGTATAATCTTTTTAATGTATTGCCAGATCTGGTTTGCTAATATTTTGTTGAGATTTTTGCATCTATGCTCATCAGGGATATTGGCCTATAATTATCTTTTTAGCTGTAGTGTGTTTGTCTGGTTTTGGTATCCTCATAAAATACGTTTGGGAACCTTTCCTTCTCTTCATTTTTCTTTGGAATAGTTTGAGAAGAATAGATAATAATCCTTCTTTGAATATTGGTAAAATCCACCTGTGAAACCATCTAGTCCAGGTCTTTTGTTTGTTTGATTCAATTTTATTAGTAGATTTGTTCAGATTTTCTGTTTCTTTCTGATTCAGCCTTGAAAGATGGTATGTTTCTGGAAATTTATCCATTTTTAAAAATCTTCACCTAAGGATATGTTTATTGATTTTAGAGAAAGAGAGAGAGATAGAGAGAGAAATATCACTGTGAAAGAGAAACATTGATGGGTTGTCTCCCATGCGTGCCCTGACAGGGACTTACACCTGCAACCTTTTGGTGTACAGGATGATGCTCCAACCAGCTGAGCCACTTGGCCAGGGAAGAATTTCTCTATTTTTTTCCAGGTTGTCAATTTTGTTGGTATAGTATCATCTGATAATCCTTTATATTTCTGTGGTGTAGGTTGTCACTTCTCTTTTATTTCTTATTTTATTTATTTGGGGCCTCTTTTCTTGAAGAGTCTCCTTAAATGTTTATCAATTTTGTTTATCTTTTCAAAGAATCAATTCTTGGTTTCTTAATATTTCCTATTTTTTTAGACTCTATTTCATTTATTTCTTATCTGATTATTATTATTTTCTTCCTTCTACTTAGTTTGGACTTTGTTCTTTTTCTAGTTATTTTAATGTAAAATTAGATTATTTATTTAAGATTTTTTTTTTGTTTGTTTCTTGAGGTAGGCCTGTATTGCTATGAATTTTCCTCATTGAATTATTTTGGCTGTGTTCCATAGACTTAAGGTCATTGTGGTTTTATTTTCATTTGTCTGAAGGTATCTTTTGATTTCTTTCTTGATCTCATTGTTAACCTATTTATTGTTTAGTAGCATGTTATTTAATCTCCATGTGTTTGTGTGCTTTTCAGTTTTTTCTTGTAATTAATTTCTAGTGTCATACCATTGTGATCAGAGAAGATGCTTAATATGATTTTAATCTTAAATTTGTTGAGGCTTGTTTTGTGGCCTAAAATGTGGTCTCTCATGAAAAATGTTTTATGTGCTGCTTTGGTGTGAAATGTTAAAAAATATTGATTAAATCTATCTGGCTTAATGTATCAATTAAGGCCACTGTTTCCTTGTTGATTTTTCTTTCTAGATGAGCTATCCATTGATGACAGTGGGTATTAAAGTTTTCTACTATGATTATATTACTGTCAATCTCTTTTTCTGTCTGCCAATATTTGCTTTATATATTTAGGTGCTCTTATGTTGGGAGTGTGGGTGTTTATACATCATATATTCTCTTATTGCAGGGGTGTCAAACTCATTTTCATTGGGGGCCACATCAGCATTGCAGTTGCCTTCAAAGGACCGAATGTAATTTTAGGGCTGTATAAATGTAACTACTCCTTAACTAGGGGCAAGGAGCTCAGTGCTGCTGCCGGGTAGAAACAAGGTGCCAGGCTGGATAAAACAAGGTGGAGGGCCAGATTCGGCCTGTGGGCCTTGTGTTTGACTCCTGTGTCTTATTGGATTGATCCCTTTATCATCATGAAATGTCCTTCTTTATCTCTCCTTACAGCCCTTGTTTTAAAGTGGGTCCTTGAAGGCAGTATATGTATGGATATTTTTTAAAAATCTATTCATCCACCCTATGTCTTTTGATTGGAGAATTTATTTAGTCCATTTATGTTAAAGTAATTATTTATAGATGTGTAGTTATTGTCATTTCATTAATTGTTTTAAAATTTTTTTGTAGTTCTCTGATCTTTTCTTATTCTTTTGCTATCTTCTCTTGTATGTTGATGCATTTCTATAGTGTTGTGTTTAGATTCTTTTCTCTTCATTCCTTGTATACCTCTTGCAGATTTTTGGTTTTTGATTACCATGTGCTTCATATATATCAAGCTATGTTTAGAGCAGTCTATTTTACGTTGATGATGACAAGTTTGAACACACTATAAAATCACTACAATTTTTATTCACTCCCTCCATGTTTATCTTTTTCATCATTATTTTTATTTCCTTTCTGTGTGCATTTTTGTCTATCTCTTAATTTTTTGTTGTAAGTACATATAATCTTACTACTTTTGCCTTTTACTCTTTGTACTAGCTATGTAGTCAGTTGATCCACTGCTTTTACTAAGTATTTGCCTTTGATAGTTAGAATTTATTTCTTTCCTCTATCTTCTTATTTATATTTAGATCTTTTCCTTTCTTTTTAAATTTTTCATGTATTGTTGTTCAATTACAGTTGAACAACAATACATGAAACAATACACTTTCTGCCCACCACTCCCCCCATGCCCCAGCCATCCTCACCTCCCTCCCTTGTTTCCACCCCACCTTGGTTTTGTCCATGTGCTCTTTATAGTTGTTCCTGAAAACCCTTCTCCCCTTCCCCCACATTACCCCCTCCCACCTCCCCTCTGGTTACTGTCAGATTGTTCTTAATTTCAATGTCTCTGGTTATATTTTGCTTGCTTGTTTTGTTGATTACGTTCCACTTAAAGGTGAGATCATACGGTATTTGTCTTTCATCACCTGGCTTATTTCACTTAGCATAATGCTCTCCAGTTTCATCTATGCTGTCCCAAAGGGTAGGAGCTCCTTCTTTCTTTCTGCTGCATAGTATTCCATCATGTAAATATGCCATAGTTTTTTGATCCATTCATTTACTGATGGGTACTTAGGGTTGCTTTCAGTACTTGGCTATTGCAAATTGTGCTGCTATGAACATTGGTATGCATAGGTTCTTTTGGATTGGTGTTTCAGGGTTCTTAAGATATAGTCCCAGCAGTGGAATTGCCAGGTCAAAAGGCAGTTTCATTTTTAGTTTTCTGAGGAGATTCCATACTGTTTTCCACAGTGGCTGCACCAGTATGCATTCCCACCAACAGCACTAGGGTTTCCTTTTCCACATCCTCTCCAACACTTGTTGTTTGTTGCTTTGTTTATGATGGCCATTCCAATTGGTATGAAGTGGTATCTCATTGTGGTTTTAATTTGCATCTTTTTGATGGCTAGTGATGCTAAGCATCTTTTCATATGCCTCCGGGCCCTCTGTATGTCCTCTTTGTAGAAGTGTCTGTTCAGGTCTTTTGCCCATTTTTAAAAAAGATTTTGTTTATTTATTTTAGACAGATGAGAAGGGAGAGAGAAAGAGAGGGAGAGAAACATCAATGTGTGGTTGTGTCCTTTGTGCTTCCTACTGGGGCCTGACCTGACCTGCAACCCAGGCATGTACTCTGACAGGGAATTGAATTTGCGACACTTTGGTTCACAACCCTGGTGCTCAATCCACTGAACCACACCAGCCAGAGCCCATTTGGTAATTGGGTTGTTTGTCTTCCTGGAGTGAAATCATGTGAGTTCTTTATATATTTTGGAGATCAAACCTTGTCTGAGGTATCATTGGCAACTATGTTTTCTCATATAGTTAGTTCTTTTTTCATTTTAATGCTGTGTTTTTTAGCCATGCAGAAGCTTTTTATTTTGATGAGATCCCATTTGTTTACTCTTTCCTTTATGTCCCTTGCTCTAGGGGACATATTGGTGAAAATATTGCTGTGTGGAATATCTGAGATTTTCCTGCCTATGTTTTCCTCTAGGGCTTTTATAGTGTCACCTCTTATATTTAAGTCTTATATCCACCTTGAGTTTATTTTTGTGTATGGTGTAAGCTGGTGATCGAGTTCATTTTTTGCATGTAGTTGTCCATCTCTCCCAACACCATTAGTTGAAGAGGCTATTTTTACTCCATTTTATGCTGCTGCCCCCTTTGCCAAATATTAATTTGACAAAGAAATTAATAGAGACTTGGGTTGATTTCTGGGGTCTCTATTCTCTTCCATTGGTCTATGTGTGTTCTTATGCCAGTACCAGGCTGTTTTGATTACAGTGGCCTTGTAGTACAATTTGATATCAAGTATTGTGATCCCTCCTACTTTGTTCTTCTTTCGCAAAATTGCTGTGAATATTCGAGGTTATTTATGGTTCCATATAAATTTTTGAAATGCTTGTTCTATACCTATGAAATATGTCATTGGTACTTTAATAGGGATTTCGTTGAATCTATAAATTGCTTTGGGTAGTATGGACATTCTGATGATGTTAACTCTTTCAATCCATGAACATGGTACTTGCTTCCATTTGTTTGTGTCTTCCTTAATTTCTTTTTTCAGTGTTGTATAGTTTTCTGCATACAGGTCTTTCACCTCCTTGGCTAGGTTTATTCCTAGGTACTTTATTTTTCTTGTTGCTATATCAAATGGGATTTTTTTCTTGATTTCTGCTTCTGCTGTTTCATTGTTAGTATACAAAAATGCCTTTGATTTCTGAATATTGACTTTGTATCCCACTGTTTTGCCAAATTCACTTGTTAGGTTGAGTAGTTTTTGGTGGCATCTATAGGATTTTCTATGTACACTATCATGTCATCTGCAAACAATGACAGTTTTGCTTCTTCCTTTCCAATTTGGATACTTTTTATTTCTTTTTGTTGTCTGATCACTGTGGCTAGGACTTCCAATACTATGTTGAATAGGAGTGGTCAAAGTGGACATCCTTGTCTTACTCCTGATCTTAGTGGGAAACCATTTAGTTTTTGTCCACCAAGGATAATGTTGGGTATGGTGTTGGCTGTAGGTCTCTCATATATGGCCTTTGTTATGTTGAGGAATGCTCCCTCTATTCCACATTGCTGAGTGTTTTTATCACAAATGGGTGCTGTATCTTATCAAATGCTTTTTTCACATCTATTGATATGATCATGTGATTTTTGTCTTTGCTTTTGTTTATGTGATGTATTACACTTATTGATTTGCAAATATTGTACCCTCCTTGCATCCCTGGGATGAATCCCACTTGATAATGGTGTATGATATTTTTAAGGTATTGCTGGATGCAGTTTGCCAATATTGTGTTGAGGATTTTAGTGTCCATATTCATCAGTGATATTGGCCTGTAGTTTTGCTTCTTTGTTATGTCTCTATCTGGTTTTGCGTTTGAGATGATGCTGGCTTCATAGTAAGAGATTGGGAGTCTTCCCTCTTCTTGGATTTTTTGGAACAGTCTGTGAAGGATAGCGGTTAGCCCTTCCTTAACTGCTTTGTGGAATTCTCCTGAGAAACTGTCCAGTCCAGGGCTTTTGTGTGTTGGGAGTTTTTTTTGATTACTACCTCAATTTTGTCAGCTGTTATTGGTCTGTTCAGGCTTTCTGCTTCTTCTTCATTGAGTTGGAAGATTTTATTTTTCCAGAAATTTGTTGATTTCACCTAGGTTTTCAAATTTCTTGGCATATAGTTCTTCATAGTAATTTCTTACAATCCTTTGTATTTCTGTGGTATCAGTTGTAATCTCTCCTCTTTCATTTCTGATTGTGTTTATTTGGGTCCTCTCTCTCTTTTTCTTGATGAGCCTGCTTAAAGGCTTGTCGATTTTGTTTCTTTTCAAAGAACCAGCTCCTGGATTTACCGATCCTTGGAATTGTGCTTTTAGTCTCTATGTCATTTAACTCTGCTCTGATCTTGGTTATTTCCTTCCTTCTACTTGCTCTAGGCTGTCTTTGTTGTTGTTCCTCCAGTTCTTGTAGAGGTAGGGTTAGGTTGTTTATTTGAAATGTTTCTATCTTTTTTAGGTAAACCTGTATCGCTATGAACTTCCTTCTCAGGATTGTGTTCACTGTGTCCCATAAGTTTTTGATTGTTGAGAGTTCATTTTCATCTGTTTCCAGAAACATTGTGATTTCTTACTTGATCTCATTTTTAACCCATTCATTGTTTAATAGGATGCTACTCAATCTCCATGAGCTTGAATGTTTTTGAGTTTTCTTCCTTGAGGTTGGTATCTAGTTTCAGTCCCTTGTGGTCAGAGAAAGTGCTTGATATGATTTCAATTTTCTTGAATTTGTTGAGGCTTGTTTTGTGTCCTATCATGTGGTCGATCTTTGAAAATGTTCCATGTGCATTTGAAAAGAATGTGTATTTTGCTTCTTTGAGATGAAAGGCTCTATATATATCAGTTAAGTTCATTTGATCTAGGACATTGTTCAATGGCTCAATATCTTTGTTGATATTTTGTTTGGAAGATCTATCCATTTTTGTCAGTGGGGTGTTAAAATCCCCTACTATAATAGTGTTGTTGTCAATATCTTTCTTGAAGTCCTCCAAGATTTTCCTTATATATTTGGGTGCTCCTATGTTGGGTGCATATATATTTATAATGTTTATGTCTTCTTGGTGGATTCTTCCCTTGAGTATTAAGAAGTGACCTTCTGGATCTCTTTTTATGGCCCTTGTTTTGAAGTCCATTTTGTCTGATATGAGTATTGCTACCCCAGCTTTTTTTTCCTGTCCATTTGCTTGGAATATTTTTTTCTAGCTTTTCATTTTCTGTCTGTGTGGGTCTTTTTTCTGAGGTGGGTTTCTTGTAGGCAGCATATGTGTGGGTCATGCTTTCTTATCTATTCAGTTATTCTATGTCTTTTGATTGGAGCGTTTGATCCATTTACAGTTAAGGTTATTATTGATGGGTACTTATTCACTGCCATTTTTTTCATATTTGTGTTCCTCTCTCTCTCACTATTTTTTTTCCTTTTCTTAAAGCAGTTCCTTTAGCATCTCTTACAGAGCTGATTTGGAGGAGGTGTATTCTTTGAGCCTTCTTTTGTCTGGAAGCTCCTTATTTGGCCTTCCATTTTAATTGAGAGCCTTGCTGGGTAGAGTAGTCTCAGTTGCAGGCCTTTGTTTTTCATTACTTGGAATATTTCCTGCCATTCCCTTGTGGCTTGCAGTGTTTCTATTGAGAAGTCAGCTGCTAGCTTTATCAGGGCTCTCTTGACTGTCACTTCCTGTTTCTCCCTTGCTGCCTCTAAGATTCTTTGATTATCTTGAAATTTTGCCATTTCAATTATGATATGTCTTGAAGTGGGCCTCTTTGAGTTCCTCTTGATTGGGACTCTGTGTTTCCTGGATTTGTGTGACTTTTTGTCTCATCAAATTAGGGAAGTTTTCCACCATTACTTTTTCAAACAGGTTTTCTATCCCTTGTTCTTCTTCATTTCCTTCTGGTATCCTTATCATATGGATATTATTACATTTCATGTTGTTTCACAGTTCCCTTAACACCTCTTCATTCTTTCTGAGTCTCTTTTCCTTTTCTTGCTCTTTCTGGATATTTTTATCTACCTTGCCGCCAGCTCACTGATCCAATCCTCTGCTTCACCTAGCCTGCTTTTCATTCCTTCTACTGTGTTCTTCAATTCAGTAATTGTATTCTTATTTTCTCCTGGCTCTTGTTGATTGTTTCTATTTTCTTTTTAATGTTGATATGATTTGCAGTGAATTCATTGTAGTTTCCCCATAGTTTTTGGTAATTCTCTGTGAGCTCATTGAACTTCCTTATAACCATTAGTTTGAACTTAATATTTGATAGTTGACTTGTCTCTGTTTCATTTAGCATTCTTTCTGAGGCTTCCTCCTTTCCTTTTGTTTGGGGTTTTTTTTTTCTTTGTCTTCCCATTGTTTGTGAGACTCTTCTTGTTAGCCTCTGCTTCTTAAATTGATCTGTTCTGACTCCCTGGGCTTATCATGTGAACTTCTGTGGTAGAATACCCATGAGATTCAGTAGTGCTGCCACCTTGATCTCCTGAACTTGCTGCCCTTAGATTATCATTTATGTTGGCTCTCTGTATGTCTTTGGATTTTGATTGTTGTTTGGTCTTTCTTTGGTGGTTCTTTCCCTCCAGCTGGTTAACTGAGGGTCACTCTGCCCAACATGTCTTGTATGCTGTTGTAGAAGTGTGGACAGGTTGTGTTGAAGCTGGTTCTTCTGTCTGTCTGAGGTTATGAGGCTTCTCTCAAGCTATTGTTCAGTTATTTGTTCTGAATAATTTCTCCACTCTTTAGTGGTAATTCCAAATTGGTCTTGGGTGGAGCTTAGTGTGGCTTTCACTCACATCTCTGCCACCTTCCTTCATTATCTGTTGGTGGTTCCTTTGTTGGTGGGTTCTCTCTTCCAGCATGTATAATGGTGTTCACAGCTCCCACCTACTCTTTTATGTGATCAGTTGGAGGGGAAAAGCAAAATGGATTAAGACAACAGGAGTATATTCTATGGGATTTAAAGTACCAACCTGTAGAGAAGAGATAGGAGATCCTTCGGATAAGTATAGTGTTAACCATGATATTTCACCCAACTAGCCACTTTTTAGAAAGGGTGGAAAAGAGCTAAGACTCTTGTTAGAGAGGGGAAGGATTGTTAGTTGAATCCACAAAACAGACCTCCAGGTCAGATTATGAGATATAGTGAGAATAAAGGATAGAAAATAGGTATAGCGTGGGAGAGAATAGAATTACCACAACAGTAATAAAGTTCTGGAAGACAGTGAAATTGGCTAAAATACAGGAGGGGTGTGTGTAGTGTTTACAATTGTATGGAGCAACAATTATTACAATAATACTTGAACAACAATAATAGGACAAGCACTATATGATCTGAACAACAAGAATAGGAAGAACACAGCCTAGAGTGGTGTGCTATTGGAATACAAGTCAAGTGAAAGAAGGAAAATTAAAAATACACTATGAAAGAAAGAACAAGGAAAACCAGTCAAACAGTGCAATTAAACAAACAAATAAAACAGAGAAACCTAAACAGAAAGAAGAGAAATAAAAAAATACTAATAAAATAAAAGAAGTAAAAATATTGAAAAAATAATAATGCAAATAAACAATAACATGGAAATTATCTGGAATAACAAAATGAAATTTGTCTCAGTTTCTCAGTCATTGGGATTAGCCTTCTCATCCCTCTTTGGGTCTGACTATAGTCCTTTCACAGCTCCAGGTCTTATTGTCTCACTTTGGGAAAAAAGAAAAAGAAAAAAGAAAAAAGCAAAGCCTCCTGCTGACTTTTAACTGGTAAGCAACTTCTTCTGTGTGGGGGAGCTTTGTCTTACAGAGACCTCCCCTGCTTCTGTGGATGAGAATAAGTCTATCAAGACATGATCTGCTTGGGGAGGAAAGGTGGCCCATCTCAAAAAGGAGAAGGGCCTTGAGACTGTTCCTCAGCGGGCTTTTGTTGGGTTCAATTTGCACAGGAATACAGGTAAAGCTCATCAATCATTGTCAGGCAATAAGGATCAAACAATAGATAACATACAAAGAACTACCAGGGCTTATTCTGAGTGGGGTCAGTTAGCTAAAGGGCTATAAAACTTTGGGAAACAAACTCATTTCCTGTTTGGACCCTTATCAGAAAGTTGAGGGAATTCTTAGCAAAGCTGGTTTCACAGGATTTTATACATTCTTTTTTAGGCCTGATTGCCCCTGGGAACTGCCTGTTCCTGCCTAGAGCTGCACTGCCCTCTGGCATTGTTTCAGGCTTAAGTCAGGTAGGGGAAGGAAGGTAGCCAAGAGATTAGGAGACTTCTTACAGACAGAATGAAGACTCAGGCTATGACAAAGCTGAGGGGTGAGGGTCCATCACTCCCTTTTTCTATAGTCCCCCAAGATTTTTTCTGGGGAACCCTTTGTGACCATGCCTGTCTTAGGTCATCCCTCTCTTGAGGAATCTTACCCATCATTGGCTAACCAGTCATCTGCCTGGGGCCAAGCAGGGTAAAGTAAAAGGGGGCAGAAGCAGAGTCCCTGCCAGAGAGATAAGCTTTGTCTCCTTAGTTTCTTATGGTCCCAAGGTCCTTTACTCAGCCTTAGCCATGGGGGGGGGGGGTTATAACCTCTGAAACCAGGCAGAGCAGTTCCCAACACTTTCTTATACAAAAGTAAATTCAAAAGGGTTAAAGACTTACATGTAAGGCATAAAACCATAAAATTCCTAGAAGAAAGAATAGGCAGTAAATGCTTTGACATTGCTCTTGGTAATGTTTTTTTGGATATGTCCTTGATCAACTGAACCAAACAAATAAAAAATAAACAAATGGCACTACATCAAACTAAAAAGTTTTTGCACAGCAGAAGAACCATCAAAAAGTGCAAAATCTAGCAGCTGGACCAGTAAGATCTTTTGAAATGAACCAAATAATCACATTTACTTAAACTGTTCCCATTTTATGTATTTCATTATTGCAATTAGGATCTTCTGATAGTGGAAATTTTCAGTAAATACAATTTATATAATTGGAAATTTGTTTTGTTATCTAGGATTGATTTTTCATTTGCTGGCATCTCACAATAATTAATAATTTAAACTTTTAAAAAATTAACAGATCTTTGTTAGCTGGTTGTATTGTTTTGTTTTTCCTTTGGCCTCATCCCAAGTGTAAAACTATATGAACTACCATTAAATTAATTTACTTGAATGAATATAGCTTGCTACTTTTTATAGAGTAATACTGTAGCAGCTGGTCACATTTAAATAATGAACATGCACTTTAAAAAATTTTTTAATTTAAATTTTTTAAATTTTATTTTAATTGTTCAAGTACATTTTTTCTGATTTTACTCCCATCCCATCCCACCCACCCATACCATTTCCACCCCCCAGTTTTTGTCCATGTGTCCTTTATATTTGCTCCTGTAAACCCTTCCCCTTTTCTGCTGAAATTCCCCAGAAACTCCCTCCCCTCTCCCCTCTGGTCACTGTCAGCCTGTTCTCTATTTTAGTGTCTTTGGCTATATTTTGCTTGTTTGCTTGTTTTGTTGTTTAGGTTCCTGTTAAAGGTGAGACCATATGGTATTTGTCTTTCACCGCCTGGCTTATTTCGCTTAGCATAATGCTTTCCAGTTCTATCCATGCTGTTGCAAAGGGTAGGAGCTCCTTCTTTCTTTCTGCTGCATAGAATTCCATTGTGTAAATGTACCATAGTTTTTTGATCCATTCATTTACTGATGAACACCTAGGTTGCTTCCAGCACTTGGCTATTGTAAATTGTGCTGCTATGAACATTGGGGTGCATAGGTTCTTTTGGATTGGTGTTTCAGGATTCTTAGGATATAATCCTAGCAGTGGGATTGCTGGGTCAAAAAGCAGATCCATTTTTAGTTTTCTGAGAAAATTCCATACTGTTTTCCATAATGGTGGTACCAGTCTTCAATCCCACCAACAGTGCACTAGGGTTCCTTTTTCTTCACATCCTCTCTAACATTTGTTGTTTGTTGCTTTGTTTATGGTGGCCATTCTGACTGGTGTGCAGTGGTATCTCATTGTGACTTTAATTTGCAACTCTCTGATAGCTAGTGATATTGAGCATCTTTTCATGTGTCTCTGGATCCTCTGTATGTCCTCCTTGGAGAAGTGTCTGTTCAAGTCCTTTGCCCATTTTTTAATTAGGTTGATTGCCTTGTTAGAGTGGAGTCATGTAGGTTCTTAACATATTTTAGAGATTAAACCCTAGTCTGAAGTATCATTGGCAAATGTGTTTTCCCATATGGTTGGTTCTCTTTTAATTTTAATACTGTTTTCTTTAGCTGTGCAGAAGCTTTTTATTTTGATGAGATCCCATTTGTTTATTCTTTCCTTTATGTCCCTTGCTCTAGGGGACATACCAGTAAAAATGTTGCTGCATGAAATATCTGAGATTTTCTTGCCTATGTTCTCCTCTAGGACTTTAATGGTGTCATGGCTTATATTTAAATCTTTTATCCACCTTGAATTTATTTTTGTGTATGGTGTAAGTTGGTGCTTGAGTTTCATTTTTTTTCACGCAGCTGTCCAGTTCTCCCAATGCCATTTATTGAAGAGGCTATTTTTACTCCATTTTATGTTGCTGCCCCCTTTGTTGAATACTAATTGACCATTGAGACTTGGGTTTATTTCTGGGCTCTCCATTCTATTCCATTGGTCCATGTGCCTGTTTTTATGCCAGTGCCAGGCTGCTTTGATTACAGTGGCCTTGTAATATAGTTTGGTATCAGGTGTTGTGATCCCTCCTACTTTGTTCTTTCTCAAAATTGCAGCAGCTATTCAGGGTCATTTATGGTTCCATATAAATTTTTAAAGTGCATGTTCTATATCTGTGAAATATGCCATTGGTACTTCAATAGCTATTGCATTGAATCTGTAAATTGCTTTAGGTAGTATGAACATTTTGATGATGTTAATTCTTCTGATCCATGAACACGGTATATGTTTCCATTTGTTTGTGTCTTCCTTAATTTCTTTCTTCAATGTTGTGTAGTTTTATGAATACAGGTCTTTTACCTCTTTGGTTAGGTTTATTCCTAGGTATTTTATTTTTCTTTTTGCTATATCAAATGGGATTTTTTTTCTTGATTTCTGCTTCTGCTGTTTCATTGTTAGTATACAAAAATGCCTTTGATTTCTAAATATTGACTTTGTATCCCACTGTTTTGCCAAATTCACTTGTTAGGTTGAGTAGTTTTTTGGTGGAGTCTATAGGATTTCTATGTGCACTATCATGTCATCTGCAAACAGTGACTGTTTTGTTTCCTCCTTTCCAATTTGGATGTCTTTTATTTCCTTTTCTTGTCTGATTGCTGTTGCTAAAACTTTCAATACTATATTGAATAGAAGTGGTGAAAGTGGACAACCTTGTCTTGTTCCTGATCTTAGTGGAAAAGATTTTAGTTTTTGCGCATTGAGTATGATGTTGGCTGTAGGTCTCTCATATATGGCCTTTATTATGTTGAGGAATGCTCCTTCTATTCCCACTTTGCTGAGTGTTTTTATCACAAATGGGTGCTGTACCTTATCAAATGCTTTTTTCACATTTATTGATATGCTCATGTAATTTTTGTCTTTGCTTTTGTTTATGTGATGTATTACATTTACTGATTTGCGTATGTTGAACCATCCTTGCATCCCTGGGATGAATCCCACTTGGTCATGATGTATGGTCTTTTTAATGTATTGTTGGATGCAGTTTGCCAATATTTTGTTGAACATTTTAGCATCTATGTTCATCAGCGATATTGGCCTGAAGTTTTCTTTCTTTGCTGTGGTTTTTATCTGGATTTGGGATTAAGTTGATGCTGGCTTCATAAAAAGAGTTTGGGAGTCTTCCATCATTTTGGATTTTTTGGAATGGTCTATAAAGGATAGGGGTTAGCTCTTCCTTAAATGTTTTATAGAATTCTCCTGTGAAACCATCAGGTCCAGGGCTTTTGTGTGTCTGGAAGTTTTTGATTACTGCTTCAGTTTCATCTGCTGTTATTGGTCTGTTCAGGCTTTCTGCTTCTTCTTCATTGAGTTTTGGAAGATTATATTTTTCTAGAAATTTGTCCATTTCACCTAGGTTTTAAAATGTCTTGGCATACAGTTCTTCATAGTAATTTCTTACAATCCTTTGTATTTCTTTGTTATCAGTTGTAATCTCTCTTCTTTCATTTCTGATTGTGTTTATTTGGGCCTTCTCTCTTTTTTTCTTGATGAGCCTGCTTAAAGGCTTGTCAATTTTGTTTATCTTTTCAAAGAACCAGCTCCTGGATTCATTGATCCTTAGAATTGTGCTTTTAGTCTCTATGTCATTTAATTCTGCTCTGATTTTGGTTATTTTCTTCCTTCTACTTGCTCTAGGCTGTCTTTGTTGTTGTTCCTCGAGTTCTTGTAGGTGTAGCGTTAGGTTGTTTATTTGAAATGTTTCTATCTTTTTTAGGTAGGCCTATATTGCTATGAACTTCCCTCTCAGGACTGCCTCCACTGTATCCGATAAGTTTTGGTTTGTTGTGAGTTCATTTTTGTTTGTTTCCGGAAACTTTTTGATTTCTTCCCTAATTTCATTCTTGACCCATTCATTTTTTAATAGCATGCTATTCAATCTCCACAATTTTGAGTGCTTTGGGTTTTTTTCCCCTTGGGGTTGGTTTCTAGTTTCAGTCCCTTGTGATCAGAGAAAATGCTTGGTATGATTTCAGTTTTCTTGAATTTGTTGAGGCTTTTTTTGTGTTCTATCATGTGGTCTATGTTTGAAAATGTTCCAGGTGCATTTGAGAAGAATGTGTATTTAGCTTCTTTGGGATGAAGGGCTCTATATATATCAGTTAAGTTCATTTCATCTAGGGCATTGTTCAACGCCACAATATCTTTGTTGATATTTTGTTTGGAAGATGTGTTCATTTTTGACAGTGGGGTGTTAAAATCCCCTACTATAATTGTGTTGCTGTCAATATCTTTCCTGAAGTCCTCTAAGATTTTCTTTATGTATTTGGGTGCTCCTATGTTGGGTGCACATATATTTACAATGTTTATGTCTTCTTGGTGGATTCTTCCCTTGGGTATCATGAAGTGACCCTCTGGGTCTCTCTTTATGGCCCTTTTTTTGAAGTCTATTTTGTCTCAGGTGAGTATTGCTACCCTGGCTTTTTTTTTTTCCTGTCATTTCCTTGGAAAATTTGTTTACAACCCTTCACTTTCAGTCTGTGTAGGTCTTTTGTCCTGAGGTGGGTCTCTCGTAGGCAGCATATGTGTGGGTCATGCTCTCTTATCTATTCAGTTATTCTATGTCTTTTGGTTAGAGCATTTAATCCATTTACATTTAAGGTTATTATTGATAGGTACTTATTCACTGCCATTTTTTCATATTCGTGTTCCTCTCTCCCTCTCTTTTTTCCTTCCTTTTCTTAAAGCAGTTCCTTTAGCATGTCTTGCAGAGCTGGTTTGGTAGAGGTGTATTCTTTTAGACTTCTTTTGTCTGAGAAGCTCCTTATTTGGCCTTCTATCTTGATTGAGAGCCTTGCTGGGTAAAGTAGCTTTGGTTGTAGGCCTCTGGTTCTCATTACTTGGAATATTTCTTGCCATTCTCTTCTGGATTGGAGTGTTTCCATTGAGAAGTCAGCTGCTTATATTATTGGACCTCCCTTGTATGTTACTTCCTGTTTCTCTCTTGCTGCCTTTAAGATTCTCTCTTTGTCTTGGAATTTTGCCATTTTAATTATGATGTGTCTTGAAGTGGGCCTCTTTGAGTTCCTCTTGATTGGGAGTCTGTGTTTTCTGGATTTGTGTGACTTTTTGTCTCATCAAATTAGGGAAGTTTTCCATCATTACTTTTTCAAACAGGTTTTCTATCCCTTGTTCTTCTTCATTTCCTTCTGGTATCCTTATTATATGGATATTATTACATTTCATGTTGTCCTGCAGTTGCCTTAACAACTCTTCATTCTTTCTGAATCTCTTTTCCTTTTCTTGCTCTTTCTGGATATTTTTATCTACCTTGCCGCCAGCTCACTGATCCGATCCTCTGCTTCACCTAGCCTGCTTTTCATTCCTTCTACTGTGTTCTTCAATTCAGACATTGTATTCTTCATTTCCTCTTGGCCCTTGTTGATAGTTTCTATTTCCTTTTTCATGTTGATATAGTTTGCAGTGAATTCATTGTAGTTTCCCTGTAGTTTCTGGTAGCTCATTGTGAGCTCATTGAGCTTCCTGATAACCATTGCTTTGAACTCAAAATCTAATAGTTGAGTTGCCTCTATTTCATTCAGCATTCTTTCTGAAGCATTCTTTCTCTTCCTTCTTTCCTTTCATTTGGGGGGTTGTTTCTTTGATTTCCCATTGTTTGTGAGACTTCTTCTTATCCTCAGCTTCTTAAGTTGATCTGTTCTGGCTCCCTGGGTTTATGGTGTGAACTTCTGTGGTAGAATACCTGTGAGATTCAGTGGTGTAGTCTCCTTTGGGTATCCTGGTGCTCACAGCTTCCACCTACTCCTTTTTTGTGATCAGTTGGAGGGGGAAGGCAAAATGGTTTAAGACAGCAAGAGACTACTCTATGATATTTACAGTAGCAGCCAGTAGAGAGGAGATAGGATATCCTTTGGCTATGTATAGTGTTAACCATGATCTTCTGCCCAACTAGCCACTTTTTAGAAAGGATGGAAAGAAGATAAGACTCTTGTTGGGAAGGGAAGGATTGTGAGTTGGATCTAGAAAGTAGTGAGGTTGTGGGAGGCCAGATTCTGAGCTAAGGTGAGAGTAAAGGATAATAAATAGGTGTAGTGTGTGAGAGAATAGAGTCAACCACTACAGTAATAGAGTTCAGGAAACTGTTAAGTGGGCTAAGATCTGGGAGGGGCATTGTATAGTATTTATAATTGTATGGAACAGCTATTATTTACAATAATATTAGAGCAACAATCATATGACAGAATCTATGAGATCTAGATAACAAGAATAGGGAGTACAGGACCTTGGGTAGTGTGCTAATGGAACACAAGTTAAGTGAAGGACAGTAAATTATCAATACACTATGAATGAGAGAACAGGGGAAACCTGTCAAATAATACAATATAACTAGCCAAGCAAAGAAGACTGAACAGAAAGAAGAGGAATACAAAAATACCCTTCAAATAAAAGATGTAAGAATAATAAAAAAATAATAATACAAATATGCAATAACTTGCAGGTTCTCTGTAATAGCAAAGTGAAATTTGTCTCACTGTCTCAGCTGTTGGGATGCCCCCTCTTTGGGTCCAACTCTGGTCCTTTCACAGTTCTGCAGTTTTTTGTCTCACTTGTGGGTATTTAAAAAGAGGGGGGAAAAGCAGAAGAAGAAATTGGAAAGAAAGGAAGAAGGAATAAAACAAGAAAGAAGGAAAGATAAACAAAAGAAATTGATAGATAAAAAAATAAGAAAAAGTTACTTAAAAAAACCAAACAAACAAAACAAAACAAAACAAACCTCTTGTTGTTTTCATACTGGCCAAACTGTTTTTTCTGGTCTTGTTGGTTGCAGCAGGCTGAGGGGCAACTGGTATTGCTTTTCTACATTCCAGTTCAGCACTCATTCAACCTCTGACCACTCTCCCCAGGGACAGCCTGGCACCTCTCCACAGGGCCTTGGGTATGGGGTCCAGGTCTTCCCAAGCATGCATTTTCTCTGGGTTTATGGCTGTAGGCTCCAGGCCCCCTGTGGTGCACACGCTCACCCCACGTCTTCAGGTGTGGGCTTCGGGTCTTCCACAAAACACACTTTCCTCGGGTTGTGGGCACTGGCGCGTGGCCAGGCCACCTCTGGTTGCCTGGGTTCAGGGGGTGCACTCTTCCCAGGGCTATGCATGGGTGCTCACAGCCCCTGTGTGTTTGCCACTTAGACCCTTTTCCCCTCTCTGCAACTTCAAGCAATCAGGTCTCTCCTGGTGCTGTTCTAACCTTGTTTGGCAGGGGAGGGAGTGGTTGATCCGGCTCTATCCCAAGAGTCTTGTGGCAGACCTGCAATAGCCGGGCCTGGGGTTGCAGCTGCCCTGGTCTCCACACTGATCCCTGGGCCCTTATTGTCCTGAAGCACTCTCCTTACCATCTGGTTTTTCAATATCCACTACAATTTTTGATCTCCTATTTTCATATATGCTGTGATACTGTTGGCTGTTTGCTCTGTTCCTCCGTAGATTGGTTAGGTTTTTCTCCCGTGTGTAGGGGGAAGTGAAATCTACTTCCTCCTACCATGCTGCCATCTTCCCTCCCCACAAAATTTTTTTCGAAGCCAGTACTGTGCTCTGCATGTTGCAAAGCTGCTTCAAGGTTGTGACCTTTCTTTAAAAACGTATAACATAAGAGGCTTGCCTCCCATATTTTATTCTTTCCTTTGTTGTGAATGATTACAAGTTACTTGTTACTTTTATGAGATGAAGCATCTCAAACTTGGAAGAGATTTGAGGAGGCTGGTTACATAAGTGAGGGACATTTTAGAAGTGATTCCAGAAGCAGAAGGACTCAAATACTTCAAAAGTCTTTCTCTGCTAAGAGTTCATCATTCAATAATAGATTTCAGTTTTTGCATGTGTTCTCATCACTTTAGTTTTTTCTGAAGACTATTTCCAAAAACTTGAAGATGAAATCACAGTCTTTTCCTCTTACTAAAAAAAAGGAAAGACAACCTACTGAATGAAAGATGATATTTGTCAATGGTACATCTGATAAGAGATTAACATCCAAAATATGTAAGGAACTCATAAAATTTAACATAGAAAAATCCTCTTAAAGAAATGGTCAGAGGACCTTAAGGGACATTTCTCCAAAGAAGACATACTGATGGCCAATAGACATGGAAAGATGCTCAACATCACGAGTCATCAGAGAAATGTAAGCTAGAGCTACAATGAGATATTACCTCACACCTGTCAGAACGGCCATCATCAGTAAATCAACAAACAAGTGTTGGTGAGAATGTGGAGGAAAGGGAAGCCACATGCATTGCTGCTAGGATTGCAGATTGGTGCATACATGATGGAAACAGTATGGAGTTGCCTCAAAAAATTAAAAATGTAATTACCATATGACCCAGCAATTCCACCTTATCCAAAACACTAATTTGAAAAAATAAATGTACCACTATGTTCAATACAGCATTATTTATAATAGCCAACATATGAAAGCAACTTAAGTGTCCATCATTGGGCAAATGGATAAAGAAGATATGGCACAATGTATGGTTGAAAAAGGGCCACACATTAACCTGACAAACTCAGGGGAGGCCTGTGTGGTGGCCTTACAAACTCAGAGACCTAAAGTAACCACACAGGATAGTCTGAAGTGAAAACTTCCCAACTAAAAGTGAGTCCTGGTGGGCAGTCTGGTCCTAGGCTAGAATCTCCCCTGACAGCAGTCAATCTTCACTTTAACTGAGCCTGTCTGTTGTCTTTGTGTATCTATGACATCATACCACATCTGAGCAAAGACCACAAATCCCCTCATCACTTGGTATCATGTTGTTGACTTTTAACTATCCTACACCCACCTCTGTAGAAGAAGTGTGTGTCTATCATTTTACTTTTTAGCCAGTCCCAGAGGTTTCCCTGCTTTGCTTTTTCCTGCCTCCCTAATCCATCACCAATGGATTTCATGTAACCTGGTTACATCTTCTCATTGTAATGTGTAAAATAAAGTGCAGACCTGCTATTTTCTGGAGCATTTTCTCAATCCTTTGAGATGTTGCTTCCCAGCAATTGTCATCAGTTTGGCTCAAATAAACTCCTAAACATTCTTACAGGTTTGAACGTTTCCTATGTTGACAAATGGAATATTACTCAGCCATAAAATATGATATTTTGCCATTTGCCACAACATGAATGAACTTGCAGGATATTATGTAAGTTAAATAAATCAGAGAAAGACAAACACCATGTTTCACTTACATGTGGAATCTAAAAAACAAAATGAACAAAAGAACAGAAATAAACTCATAGATACTGAGAAAAAATTAATGATTCCCAGATAGAGGGATTGGGGAATGGGTGAAAAAGGTGAAGAAATTAGGAAGTCCAAACTGCCAGTTATAAAGAGAGTCATAGGGATGTAAAATACAGCATAGGGAATATAGTCAATAATATTGAAAAACTATGTCTGGTATCAGATGGGTACTAGACTTATCAGGGTGATCACTTCATAGGTTATATAAATGTACAATCATCAGGTTGTACACCTGAAACTAGTATAATATTGTATGCCAATTGTAATTAAAATTTTTTTAAATAAAATAAAAATATTGGGAAATCTATGATGAGTTTAAATTAACATCCTAAAAGAAAAAGGATTATTTTAATTAATACTGAGTAAATTCAGATGCATGATTTTTATAAGCTTTTTAGTAAGAATCACAAATGAACATAATAATGAATCTATTTATCAAACATCATCAGCAAAGTTTAAAAAAACCACACAACTGCACCACATCATGATGTTTCAGACAAAGATGGACCACATAAACAACAGTGGTCCCATAAGATTGTAATGGAGCTGCAGAATTCCTATCACTTAGTGACATTCTATGCATCATAATGCTATAGTGCAACACACAGATACTTACCATTGTGTTATAGTTGCCTACAGTAGCACAGTAGCACACTGTATGTATATTTAGTGCAGGAGCATACTATATAGCTTTGTAGCCTAGGAGGTGTAGAGTCCAGAATTTGTCACCCCAAAATATGTCTCTGGCTTAAGGATTATTTTAGGCTGGTTAATTTTAAGAAACAGCAGACATGGGAGAAGTTCTGAAAACCAAGTAGCTGGAACCCTTAGTAAAACACATTTGCATTTATATAGGAAATCTCCTTTTGTAAAGGATGTCTCTTTGGCTATACCAGGAAGAGTGGGAAGAGTTTATTTCTAGAAACTGTCAAAAATATATGTTAAATGGAGCCACTTTAAAATGGTGTCAGTGAGCTCTCCCTGTCTGTGCCAGGGTGTTGAGTGGTACACACCTAGCAGCAGAGATGCCCCACCTGCACTGTCAGGATGGCCAATGAAGACAGCTGACCCTGTAGAGCAGAGGTCCCCAACACCAAACTTGGAAAGAGTGAGGCATCGCTGATGAGCAGATCAATGAAATTTCCTGACAGGATTACACTGCAGTGAAGGAGAAGGATGCCAAGAACCTGACACACAGTGCAGGGCGCTATGTGACCAAGCACTTCTGCAAGGAGTGTTGCCCTGTTGTGGACACCTCACCAACTCAACAATGGTACTCAGGGAAACAATGACAAAAAGCTCATGACCATGCACATCATCTAGTGTGCCTTTGAGATCATCCATCTGCTCACCAGCGAGAATCCCCTGCAGGTACTGGTGAATGCCATCATCAATAATGGTCCCTGGGAGAACTTGATCTGACTCGGCAAGATGTAACAGTGAGGCCACAGGCTCTGGAGGTGTCCCCACTGTGCTGGGTGAATCAGACTGGCTGCTTGTTGTGCACAGGTGCCCATGAGGCTATCTTCCAGAGCATCAAGACTACTGCCAAGTGCCTGGAAGATGAGCTCATCAATGGGACCAAGGGCTCCTCCAACCCCTACACTACCAAGAAGAAAGACAGTCGGAACCTGTGGCCAAGTGCCACTATTGATCATCTCGCTGTGGCCTCCAAAAATCTGTTAGCCCCTTGGGGCAGCATGTAAAGTAAAGTAAAATAAAATAAAGTAAACATCTAAATTAAATGGTTCAGACCTGCCATGGCAGACTTGGATGTCTTTTACCTCAATCTTTGGTATGTTAAAACCGGACAAAATAATATTTGAGGAGGCCTAAAGTAACACTGTGCCTCCCAAAAGTTGTTTGTAGCAGATTACAAGGCAGTAGTTATTATGATTACTGGACTGAAAAAACAAAAACTTTATTTTAGAATAACATCACTATGTTATGTTATTTGAACCAATGGAAATGCCTTCCATCCATATTGATGTAATTGCTCCCCTTCCATTTCTCATAAATCCCTCTCTACTTTTTCTCCTTATCAGAACACTATTTGGACTTCTGCCTGAATCAGTGCTTCCCAAGCAACTACTCCTCCGGATCTCAATAAATGCTTGTTGCCTCTCGATTTGAAAAGCCCTTTTAGTTTTTGTTACTGAACTCTTATCACTGCAGACCAGGACTTCAACCTGCATTCCAACCTTACTCTTGTGGAGTGTGCTTTTTGTGGTCCTCTCCTATGCCTGACTCCCTCAACTCTCAATGTCTTCTTTTGTCTTCAGCTGAAGATGGTATTTAAGGTAATGGCTTCAGCCATTTCAATGAGTTACTTTGTTTTTCTCCTGTTAAGCTGTCTTTTACTACTGGCATGGCTCAGCCAAGCACCTGGAAGGGTAGAGAGAAATGACTTTTCCTCCCCTACTGAGCAATAGGCTACACTGTATAGCCGAGTTGTGCCTTGGGCCACACTGTCATGTAGGTTTTCACAGTGCACTCTGTGATGTTCACTCAGCATGGAAATGACCCAGGGAGGCATTTCTCAGAAATCCCCATCCCTAAGCAGCAGCATGGCTATATTCATTTAGAGGAATCCCAGAAATTGATTGGATTAGGGGAATGATTAAACTAGAAACTTGGCATTTTAATTAGGTACTTTCTTTATGAATAAATCTGCAGATATAATGTAATATAAATCAAAATCCTAACATTTCCAGGTCGAGCAGGTTTTTCAACTACTTATGACACAGGCTGGACCCTCATTATAATGAAATGAGGTGAAAAACACACCCCGGGGGAGAAATTTAACATTCTTTTTTAAAAAAGATTTTATTTATTTATTTTTAGACAGAGGGGAAGGGAGGGAGAAAGAGGGGGAGAGAAACCTCCTTGTGTGGTTGCCTCTCATGCGCCCCCTACTGGGGACCCAGCCCACAACCCAGACATGTACCCTGGCTGGGAATTCAATCCACGACCCTTGGGTTCACAGGCTGGTGCTCAGTCCATTGAGCCACACCAGCCAAGGCAGAAATTTAACATTCTAATGAGACATGTGACACATGAAAACGCATGTAGTTCCACTGTCCAAGTGCCAAAGAGTCCCAACCTCTACAAACTTAGACATCATTTTTCCTACCTCAACTTCTCCAAAACTGTCCCCAGCCTTTGTTTGGGGAGCAGCCCATTATTCCTTTCCCTGGTGGCTAACTCCCTTGTATGCACAAGCTTCTTAATAAACCTCTTGTCTGAGTACTATTTTTGCGGTGACCTCTCTTGATTTCCATCTTGAGAAGTTTTCATCAATTCTAATGTCACCTATCAATGAGGTCATTTTTTTTTTTTTTTGGCTGGCTATTGTTCCCTTATCTGGTCGTATAGTTTTATACTAACTGCATATTGTTTTAAAAACTATTTGTTGACTGATAAGACTACTTCTTTCCACATTACTTTGTTTCTTCAGAAAATGTTTTTTAAAAATATCCTTGCCTATTTATATTCTCAAATACTTTTAGAATCACTATTAAAAATTTAAAGTATGAAATATATTGGAATGGGTTAAAACCTGATATATTAATTGGAAAAGACTGGTCCTCTACAAGAGCAGCATGTGTTTTTAACTAATTCAGGTCTTTCCTAAAATTCATAAATAAATGTAACACATATTTCACATTAAAATTATTCATATTAAAAACACACAAAAAAAGTTTTGAGGCTCTATCACAATATAAAGTGGCTGTGTTTTGGGCCAATGGCATCTAGCTTTGATTTCTTTATCCCAGTGGTGTGAAAAATGGAGAAAACCAGAACATAGAGACAAGTCAAACACTTTCATTTGCATGTTATTTCTTATTGAATGTAACCTCCACACAATACTTAAAAGCTATAAATGTTGCTCTCAGCTCTCTCTGCAAGTGAAAAACTTCAAACTGTTCCCCAAACCCTCAGTTCCACGTAGGTTTTGCCTGCTATTGAGAGTTAAATCTCTGCGGGGAATTTTCTAGCCATTTGCTGCCAAGATTGCAGCAGGTGCTCTGGTTGTAGTTACACAATAACTTTCAGGAGCTGAATTGATACTGATACATTATTACTAACTAAAGTCCATACTTTATTCAGATTTCCTTAATTCTTGCCTAAGTCCTTTTTCTGTTCCAGGATTTCACCAAAGATACCTTATCACATTTCAGGCCATGTCTCTTAGCTGTGACAGTTTTTCAGAATGTCCTCAATTTGTTGATGTTGACAGTTTTGAGGAGTGCTGGTCAGGAATTTTGTAGAATGTCCCTCAATCGGGATTCCTCTGGTGTTTTTCTAAAGGTTAGATTTGGGGTTATGGGTTTAGGGGAGAAAGACCATAAAGGTAAAGTGCTATTTTTATCACATCATATCAAAGGGTATGGTTGAATAGTGTCCCTCTGATAGGGGACTCAAGACCTGGAAAATTTTAGCTTAAGGTAAAAAGTTATAAGTCTAGCAAGTAATGCGTATGTTAAAGATTTTGTTTCAGAAACTACAGATAAGGCCCATCCTGGCTCTTGGGAAAAACACCCAACCTCCTGGGGCACTTTAGAGATTACCACCTGAGGACAAGTTGGAGGCATCTGGGCCTTTGAGTCAACGAGGAGACAGATGCTACCCCTCCCCTTGGGAACAGCTAACTGCCCAGAACAGGAATGCTGCAGCTTCTGAATCTCAAAGCCCTCACCGCACCTCCCTTATAAAAGTTCTGGCCAGGAAAGAGAAGGGAAGATGGTTTGTTAGGGTACGAACCTGCCATCTTCTCAGATCCCCGGCCATCTGAATAAAGCGCCCATAAAGATTCAATCGCTGTCATTGCTTATTGGGTTTGGTAGTGACAGGCAGCCTGAACGCAGGTGTCTTTTCCAGTTACACCTCCAAAATTCATCTACACAGAACCTCAGAATGTGACCTTATTTGGAACTAGGGTCTTTGTAGATGTGATGAAGTTAAGATGAGGTCATGTGGATTAGGTTAGCCCTGATCCAATGACTGGTGTCCTTAAAAGAAGAGAAAATAGGGAAGCAGACAAACAGGTGATGGTGGAGGCAGAGGTTGAGGTTATGCTGCCACAAATCAGGGAATGCCAAGAACCACAGGCAACCACCAGAAACTAGGAGAGAAGACATGAGCAGATTCTCTCTGTGAGCCTCCAGAAGGGACTAACCTGGCCAACTCCTTGATTTCTGACATGTAGCCTTCAGAACTGTGAAATAATAAACTTTTGCGATTTTTTGTTTGTTTGTTTTTTTAGCTATCAAGTTTGTGGTAATTTGTTTAGCAGAATCAGGAAACTAACACAGGAACATACTACCAGCATGACTTACCACTGTTGATATTAACTGTGATCACACAGGTGAGGCAGTGTTTGCCAGGTTTCTCCTTTGTAAAATTATTGTTTCTTCCTCTTTCCATACTGTCTTCTTTGGAAGGAAGTTACTGTACACAGTCCCTGTAAGTAATGGGGGATTATGTTCCATATCACAAGAAGTGTTCATTCATTGCTATTGCAAAAGAGATTTTGTCTTCCAATATTTTCATTTGTTATTACCAATATAAAGAGCTGATATTGACTGTTGAAAAACCTGTATGTAGCAATATTATTAAACCCATTTATTACTTCTATTAGGTTTTTTCCCATTTGATTTCTTTGTATTGGCTGGAATTATAACCACAAGTAATATTTTGCCTCTTCTTTCTTAGTATTTGTATATTGCATTTTTGTTTCATGTCTTACTACATTGTCCAAAACTCCAGAAGACTATTAAAGAGTAGCAGTGATTGAAGATCTAATGTGGATTCTAGGATTTTTATCTGTTGGATCCTCATTGCTTTTGGGAAACTCCTCCTCCTCCACTCCCCTAGTGTAGATCTGGTGGGTACTATTGCAGTCCCAGCACCCAGCCCTCTTGCTACAGAGCTGAGTTCATGATCCAGGCCCATCCAAACATAAGACCCTATTTCCCTGGCCAGGATGATTGTTCCAAGGATGGGCAAGAGACCTGCATACAGCCAAACAATTTTCTCCCTTCTTTTTTGTTTGTTTGTTTGTTTGTTTGTAGTTAGAAGTGAAGTGGTAGGAGTGTTATTTTCTGGTTTATAGGGTAGGAAAGATAGGAATGAAGGTTTCTGATGTGAGAGAAGGGAAACATTCTGCCTTCCCCTCTCTAGTTCTTTTTGGCTGGTTGAATAATCAAATTGACAGGAGACAGATTAATGAGAGAGCATCAAATTTAATTTTGTGCACATGGGAACCCCCTCCAAGAAACAGAGACCCCACATATGTAAGAGGTTCAGGACAGGAAGGGAAAGTGAGGCATGCATATGGCATTCTGAACTAAGGGCAGGTAAGGCGCCTTGGGGCTTCAGAGGTGAGGAAGGTTGCTGCAGGAGGGTAAGAAGAGCAGGTGTTCAGTAATCAGTACTTCACCTGCTGCAGGTGAAAAGGTTCTCTCTGATAATAACTCATTATTACTGGCAAGGCCCATAATTTAAATTCTTCTAGGTAGTTGGAGAGGGGAGGCAGAAGCTCCTCTCACCCCAAGCCCTGAGAGTCTTCACTGCCTTTAGCCCAAAGTAATCTGTATATCACAGAAGCACATTTTGGGGTGACTCATTCTGAACCCCTATACTAGAGGCCACTCTACCCAGAGCAGGAGAAGATTGCTGCCTACAGAGAAAGAATAACACCAAGGAGAAAATCAAAATTAGTGGGAAGAGGGAGGGGTCAGGGGATGGATGGAGAGAAAGAAAGCACTGATGAGCTTGTTTTAAAATTCCTGAATCCAGACTTCCTGATTATGTGAGCCCCCAAATTTATGTCTTCCATTTTCTTTGCTTATGTTAGGTCATTTACAACAAAAGGATGTTTTACTATCACAGAAACTGTCCTTGTCCTGGTAACTATCATTTGTTAGGCAACTATTGCGCACCAGGCTGAGGGCAGGTGGTCCACCTATACAATCCGATTTAATCCTCATCACAACCGGTGATGTAGATATTTTGAGTGTACGGATGAAGAAACTGAGGCTCTAGGAGGCAGGCAAGTTGCCTCTGCTCACCCAGGTAGAACATGGCAGGTGTCCTTTAAAGCCACATTTGCTGATGCTCATGGTCTCTTGTTTCCCACACCAGGCTGACCAGAAACATCCAAGAAAACCAGCCAGTGTAACAAGAACGTAACATGAACGGTCCTACTTGGAAATGTTTTATCCTCATAGATTCTAAATTCTGTAATGTAACAAGAAGTGCGAGAAAAAGAGCACGCAAATTCCAAACTCCAAACGCTAAAGACAGTCTACTGAATGGCTACTATAACCGGAAAAGACACGGGCGTTCAGGCTGCCTCTCACTACGAAACCCAATAAGCAATGACAGGGATTGAATCTTTTATGAGCGCTTTATTCAGAGGGCCGGCGATCTGAGAAGATGGTGGGTTCGTACCTAACAAACCATCTTCCCTTCTCTTTCCTGGCTGAAACTTTTATAGGGGAGGTGGGGGAGGACAAACAAGGTGTGGTAAGGGCTTTGAAATTTAGGGGGGATTAGGTGAACAAAGCTGCAGCACTCGTTTTTCGGGCAGTGCAGGCCCCAAAGGTGGGGGAAGGTCTATCTCCTCCTTGATACAAAGGCCAGGATGCCGTCAACCAGTCCTTGGGCGATAATCCCTAGCCTGCGCCCCAGGAGGCCGGTTGTTTCTCAGGCGCCAGGTTGCACAGTTTCTGAAATAAAAGGCTTTTAACGTTACTTGCTAAGCTTAATAATTTTTCCTTAAGCTAAAATTTTCCAGGTCTTGGGTCCCCTATCACTACCACCAGAGCGGAGGTGTCCAAGACGCGGGCGTTTGCCCACCGGGCCCCAGTGGCTAAGGGCTTCCACCCACGCTTCAAACCTTAAGACACGCTGGTCCATCCTCCCACTCCTGCCCCAAGCGCAGAGCCTGGGTGTCAGAGGCATCTTCGGAGGCATCCTCGGAGTCTCGGCGGCCTCAGCCCCTGCCACCAGTTCGGTTTGTTTCCAGAGCTTTTCCAAACCTGGCCTTCCAAGTCTAGGAGTTCCTACACGCAGAGGTGCAAGGGATGCGTCCGTCCAGCTCGCAGACTGGCGGGCGGCGCGCCCTACGGGCCGGGCTGCGCTCCGGCCGCGGCGGGGGAGGGCGGGCCAGGGTGGGGACTGAGAAGAGTGAGCCTTTAGCACTGCTGGCGGCAGCAACCTCTGCACTCCTGGCCGCAGCGCGCTAGACACATGGAGACCCCGAAGAAGCCCGGGGCCGGACCCGGAGACCCGGAGGCCGCCCCTAAGCGCCACGGGCCACGCTGCCTGCGGCTGTCCAACTTCCAAGAGGAGCTGAGGGCGCTCCTGGTCCTGGCGGGCCCCGCGGTGAGTCCGGACGGTCTGGGAGTCCATTGACCGTGTTGCCCCGTAACCGTGACGCTCCTTGTGACTTGGGAAGGGTGAAGTAGAGTGTGCTGGAAGCGACGGGCGGCCGCCGGGCGCCAGGGGCAGGCGTGCTCTGCACAGCCCCCTGCGCACCCTCGGGCGCAGCTGGCCAGCACTCGGCTTTGGGAGACTGCTCGCCTAAAGGGGCTCGTCCTGCCTTCTCTAGGTGCGTATTCCGGCGAAGCAAGCAAATTACCCGAACCGCAAAACACTCGGGAACTTTGAAAACTAGCAACCCTGGAGTCGAGGTGTCTAAAATATCTAGCAGCAGAGAGGAGGAAGGTGAATTCTCTGTTTTGGATTAAGAGCTCCAAAATATTCCTTATCTAGAGACAACCGCTAAGCGAGGAAACAAGGGGCACGCTGCCCCACAGGGGCTTCTCCCCAGTCTTTGCACTCAGAAAAGTTTTGGGTTGAGGTTTTGTTTGTTTTTATAATTTGGTTAGGGCTCTTTCTGCGTTATATAAAAGTAACATGGATTTTAAACACCACAAGACCCACAGAAAAGTAATCCTACCCATGTTCTCCTGCCAGTTTGGGTGGTTTTTAAGTTAACACTGTAAGGGAGCCATTACTGGACAAGAACCCTGTGTGATTTTATGGCGCAAATAAGCCTTTGGACCTGACAGACATTCTGCATCTGCAAAGACTCCGCAAGTGTGCCCTCTGGTGTTGTGACGCCATAGTTTGGGGGAAACTTGTGATACTCACTGTGGTAGGCACAGTGGCAAAAATAATGCCTGGGACAGCGACATGAAATGAAAATCCGCCCAGCAGGAAGAGAAGTTCGTGAAATTCTTTGCAGAAGGGAAAGAAAACGCATGATCTGGAATATCCGTCCCTGGGGCCCAGTGCCTGGCTCTGACCTCAGCAGGTGGGTGAGGAAACTGCAGGTTTGTCCCCTCTCCCCCTCTGCTCAGCGTCAGTGACAGGAGGAGAATGTGCTTTGGCTTAACACTCCTTTGCAGAGCGAGCGGTTGTGAGAAAGGTCTTCACAAGACCGTTACTGCTCTGACAGTACAAAAAATAAACAAGGCAGCTTTCTGAGGCCCAGCCCCTCCCAGGACAGGTCCTTGTCACTGCTGACTGAAGCAGTGAACTGGTCCCCTTGTCCCTTTGAAGGAGGGGACTTTCTTGGTCTCCAGGGATGAACACTACACTGACTAGCTGAGCCCCTTGCCTTTTCTGTTTTATATGTACATGTATGTGTATATAACTGTGTTAAGTGCAAACATAATATATATGCCTTGTAGGAAAAATAGAAAACCAAGATAAAGAACAGAAAACTCTGATGTTTCACCACTGAGAGATACTTTGGAAATTTTCCTTCCATTTTTTTGTGTGTTTCTATGTGACGGCTTTACCCAGCGAGGTCCTAGCCATCTGGCACCTGTTTAGTCTCTTATGAATTGTGGATGGAGCCCCTCCCACTCCCATCTCTGTTCCTACCTGCTGTGAGTTTTCTGTCTCCCAGGGACAGGGAGAGGGGGAGGAAGAGATGTCTCCTTTTCCTTCCATGCTCAGAGTCCCATGCTCTGCTCTTCGAGGCTCCATCATACACTAGGTAGGAGAGGATGCCTGGTCTGGATTTCCTCTGTGTGATCTTTTCTCTCCCACTCCCTGTCTGTCTTACAGGCCTCCCATGTTAGCAGTGACCCACTGATATCCAATTGGATTTGGTGTTGGCACTTACCACTCTCCCACTGAACTTTAATGAGGCCTGGGGAGAGAGAATAATGCATGACAGAAAGGGAAGTGTGAGATATACAGTGTACACCTGCAAAGATGTTATAGATACATTTTTCATTTATCTGAAGAAAGCCTTAGGAAACTGTATTTGTAGGGAGGAAAGGTGGTAGTAGAAATGGCCTAGTCTTGGGCATTACGACCCTGCTTTCTCTTTGTCATTTATACCTCACTGCCAGGCTGAATTGTCAGAAATCTGAGAAAGGCTCCCAAGAGGGACTGCCATTCCCCACAGGCATGGGCTGTGCACAGCATGGCAAGGGATATTAGAGAGGGGCTGCATGTGAGGGAACTTGTTTTCATCTGTATGGAGAAAGAAGTACCTGGGAGCCAGAGAACTTTTAGGGCTGCAGGGCAGAAAGACCTTTTCTGTTGGGTGAGGAGTGCCTGGAGAGATTGGCTTTACTGCAGGTAGATGACACGCTAAACAAACAGGCAGACTAAGTTTTGACCTTTATCTAGTAGGCAGCTTGGCTGTGTCTGAGTCACTGCCAGTTCCGGCTGTTGAGATGGTAGTCCTTGAGACATCTGGGGGAACAAACCAGTACGCAGGTGGACAATTCCACATTCACAACAACATACCCTGAGATGGGACAGTTCTGGAGGGGCTGGTCCTTGACTAGCTCATTTTGATTGGATGAGTGTGGGGTAGGGGTGGGTATGTGCAAAACAGATCTCTCCACCCCATAGACGTCAGAATCGATCTTTTCAGATTGGGCTTCAGCTTGGCCAATACCTTCCACAGGTGATTGGTCTGTGCAGGAATCACAAGCTGTGACCCAGAACTCACCCAAAAGGCTTGAAACCAGGAACTGAGAGCAAGTACTGGTTAGCAAATAGGAACTCTGGGCCAGGATCCTCCCAGGACTGAAGCTTATGAAGAGCCCCTGTACTGGACCTTCTGAGCATTGTGTTTTGGACTTTTGTCTCGGGTACTTCACTGTAGTCATTTGCCACTTAATGGCAGGGATACGTTCTGAAAAACACATCCCTAAGCAATGTCATCCTTACGTGAACATCATAGAGTGCACTTACATAAACCTATATGTTGTCCCACCAAGATGGAGGCATACGTGGACACACTGTGTCTCCTCGCACAACCAAAATTAAGGACAACAAAGATTTAGAAACAAGAAAACAACCAGAACTGAGAAAATTAAACTGTACAGAAGTCCAACAACCATTCATCCAGACCAGTAAGAGGGGCGGAGTCATGGCAGGAGGAAGCGGGGGTTGGTGGACCTGGGCATGCAGGCAGCAGCGGCTAGCAGACCCCAGGCACACAGGTGGCGGCTAGTGGACCCCGGGCACAGGGTGCCAATGGTGCAGACCCAGTGAGGCTGCGCAAGGTGGCTGGCTGACCAGGTGGTCCCACATTCACGTGCAGGTAATCCAGGCGAAGGGGAAGAGGCGGAAGGGATTGGAATCCAAGAGAGAGTGGAGCAAGCACCATTGTTCCCTCTCTGACCCCGCCCCCACATACAGTGTCACTACCCAGCCACTGGACTGCCCGCCCTGGGGAACACCTAAGGCTCCATCCCTCACTACATAACAGCCGTGACCAGACCAAAACAAAAACAACCCAAAAATGGCTCAAACGGGAGAACAGATCAAAGCCTCAGAGCCAATTCATCTAAGTGATCAAGAGATAGCCAACCTATCAGATGTACAGTTCAAAGCCCTGGTGATAAGGATGCTCACAGAATTGGTTGATTTTGCTCACAAATTAGATGAACCAATGAAGGCTACACTAAGTGAAATAAAGGGAAACACACAGGGAACCAATAGAGATGGGAGGAAAACTGGGACTCAAATCAATGGAGTGGACCAGAAGGAAGAAAGGAACAACCAAACAGAAAAGAATGAAGAAACAAGAATTCAAAAAAATGAGGAGAGGCTTAGGAACCTCCAGGACATCTTTAAAAGTCCCCACATCCGAATTATAGGGGTACCAGAAGGGGAAGAGGAAGAGCAAGTGGAAAATTTATTTGAACAAATAATAAAGGAGAACTTCCCCAATCTGGCAAAGGAAATAGACTTCCAGGAAGTCCAGGAAGCTCAGAGAGTCCCAAAGAAGTTGGACCCAAGGAGGAACACACCAAGGCACATCATAATTCCATTAGCCAAGATTAAAATGAAGGAGAGAATTCTAGAAGCAGCAAGGGATAAGGGCACAGTCACCCACAAAGGAGTTCCCA
>PVKU01012017.1:0-38747 GCA_004027475.1 Anoura caudifer
GGAGGGTTAGCAATAGGGGAGTGGGAAGAGGAGAGAGGGGGACAAGGTACATAGAACAAGTAGCATAGATGGTAGGTAGAAAATAGACAGGGGGAGGGCAAGAATAGTGTGGGAAATGTAGAAGCTAAAGAACTTATGACACATGGGCATGAACTAAAGGGGGGAGTGTGGGTGGGAGGGGGTGTGCAGGGTGGAGGGTAATGAAGGGGGGGAAATGGGACAACTGTAATAGCATAATCAATAAAATATAATTAAAAAAGAAAATAAAAAATAATAAATTTCAATAAATAAATAAATAAATAAACAAAACATAGATAAAAAAAGAAAACAAATCTTTACATATGCTAACTATAAGACGCTCACTTCAGATAAAAAAGTCACACACACACTGAAAGTAAAGGGATAGAAAATGATATTTCATGGAAATAAAAACAAACAAACATGCAAAAAGCTAGAGTGGCAATACTTGTACTAGACAAAATAGACTTTAAAAGAGGGGTATCCAAACTCTTGGTGTCTCTGTGCCACATTGGAAGAAGAGTTGTCTCTGACCACACATTAAATACATTTTGGCATGTAATCACAAAAAAATCTTATAATGTTTTAAGTAAATTTATGATTTTATGTTTGGCCACATTCATAGCCATCCTGGGCTTCATGTGGCTTGTGGGCCATGGGTTGGACACCCTTGCTTTGCAATTCTACTTTGAAGTAGAAACCCAAAACACTAATTTGAAAGACTATTATGTAACCTTATGTTCATTGCAACATTATTTATAATAGCCAATATATAGAAGCAAACTAACTGGCCATTAATAGATGAATGGATAAAGAAGTGATGCATATATATGACACAACCATAAAAAGAATGAATCTCTTCATCTGCAACAATATGGATGACATAGAGGGTATTGTGTTGAGTGAAATAAGTCAAACAGAAAGAAAAATGTCATATGAGTTCACTTATATGTGGAACCTAAAAAACAAAACAAGCAAAACAAAAACAAACTCAGATATAGAGTACATTCTGATGGTTGTGAGTTGGAAGGGGGTTACAAAGATGGGTGACAAGGCGAACAGATTAAAAAGTACAAATTGGTTGATACAACATAGTTATGGAGATGTAAAGTACAGCATAAGGAATAAAGCCAATCATACTCTAATAACGATGTATGGTGTCAGGTGAGTTATAGATTTATTGGTGCAATCACTCTGTAAGATATATAAATGTCTAATAACCATGTTGTACACCTGAAACTAATAGAATAATGTATGTCAACTGTAATTGGAAATGTTTTAAAATTATTATGTTTTTAAACAGATAGCTTCTTTGTCATTAAAAACTTCCCCAAGAAGTTTCCCTCACAGACATAGATACAAAAAGAGCCTAACAAAAATTTTAGCAAATTGGCTTTTAACATAATAGTATTTACATCATAAGCAAGTAGATTTTTTTCCAGAAACACAAAATTATTTGAACATTCAAAAAGTACTATTCATTTTAAAAAAAGGATGAAATGGTAATTGAGTGAAGAAAGGATAATATTTTCAACAAATTGTATTGGAAATATTGACTATCCATATAAAAATTTATTTTATCCATACCTTGTACCATATCTGCAAATTAATTAAAAATGAATCATAGACCACAGTACAAAACCTAAAATTATAAAACCTAAATCATAAAAAATCATAAGATAGTAACTTTGTAATCTTAGGCTAGGCAAATACTTCCTAGTATAAAACCAAAAGCATAATACATAAAAAAAATATGCTGCTAAATTAGACTTCATCAAAAGTTAAGCAATTCTGTACTTTGAAAGACAGTATTTGGAGAATTAAAAGACGTTCTGGTAAATTAATCTATCTGATAAAGGACTTGTATCCAGAATATATAAAGATTTCTCAAAATTCAATAATAGGAAATCAACTCAATTTTAAAGATGGGCAAAATATTTATACAACTACTTCACTAATTTTTGGTATATAAGAACAATGAGAACATGCTCAACATCATTAGTCATTAGGGAGATGGAAATTAAAATCTTAATGTGATACTTCTACAGAGCTATTAGAATATCTAAGATTTAAAATCTCCCCATGACAAAAGTTAGCTAGAATGCAGAAGAATCAGAGCTCTCATACACTGCTGATGTTTATGTTAAATGGTAAATGGTACAACCACTGGGAAAAGAGTTTGGTAATTTCTTAAAACATTAATCTCACAACTACTATATGATCCAATCATTCCACTCCTAGGCATTGAATAAACAAAAGTGAAAGTATACGTTCACACAAAGAGTTACAAATATTCCAGTCTACTTTCTTTTTAATAGCAAATAATGAACAAACAAACAAACAAAAAGGACATAACCCAAATGTCCATCAATAGAAGAATGAAAAGGAAAAAGGACTCATGGACATGGATGATGATGTGGTGACTGCTGGGGGAAGCGGGGTATAAAGGGACTAAATGGTAATGAAAAAATACAATAGAGAGTCAATTAAAAATCAAATAAGAGGAATGAATAGGTGGAGCCCAGAGGATTTTCAGGTAAATGAAACTGTTCTCTATAATACTATAATGGTGGATGCATGTCATTACACATTTGTTCAAACCCGTGAAATGTAGAAAACCAAGCATGAACCTAATGTAGGCTCTGAATTTAGGTGATAATGATGCATCAGTGTAGGTTCATCTATTGTAACAAATGTACTCTGATGGGGTGTTGATGATGGAGGAGTTGTACCAGGGTAGGGTGGGGAGCAAGGAGTTCGAATATTGGAAATCTCTGTACCTTCCCCTCAATTTTGCTGTGAACCTAAAACTGCTCTAAAACAATAAAGCCTATTTAAGAAAAACTCAAATAAAAATTAGAATGTTCTCTCCAAAAATAGAAGCATGAATAAACAAATTGTGGGTGCATGGAAAACTCAGCAATAAAAAGGAAGAAACTAATGATCCTAATTATACACATAAAAAATATGAATGAATCCCAAAATATTTATGCTCAATGGGAGGATAAAAAGATAAAAAAGAATACATATTGTATGATTTCATTTATTTATATAGAATTCTAAAAAATGCAATTCAATCTAGAGTGACAATAATCATATCAGTGAATGCCTGATGGTGGAAGGGGTTTAGAAGTGGAATGATGGATTACAAAGGGCTACAAGGAAAGTTTTGAAGGTGATGGCTACATTCAGTACCTTGATCATGATGACTGTGACATGGGTGCATACCTATGTCAACATTTTTCAAATGTTACACTTTTTATGCTAATTATTATATGCTGAATATACTCTAATAAAGCTATTAAAAATGTCACTGGACACTGATTTATCTTAAAATAATTGCATTAATCTAGCCAGTCTAACAGCAGCAGCTATTTAATAAAAGATTCCTAAAAAATAATAAATTTATTGAACACATATTACTAAATATTTACTAAGTGCCAGATATTAATTAGAGAATATAAATAGGTGGAGATCCTCACCCTCAGGTCACTTACAATCTACTAGCAGAGGTTAAATTGGCTCACAATGTGCTGTAGATCCCAAGTGTTCAGTTCTACAGCAGAGGAATGCAGCCACAGAGAGACAAGGGTGTGGAGGGAACACTGAGCCAGCCAGACAAGATTTCCATGAAGATGAGATTCTTGGGCATTCTGATCTTTGAAGATCAGGATGAATTTGCCAGAAAGATAGAAAACCAGTATAAACAAGGCATAGAATCATAAACAAGTTTGATGCAGTAAAAGAAAGAAGCCAAGAAGAGAGAGAAATCAGAGGCCCGATCAGAAGAGCATCTATATTCCAGGCTAAGAAACTCAATTTTTATCCATCTGGCTATAAGGAAGGATTTAAATATTTTAAGAGGAAAAGAATGACATCAAATTTTTATTTTTAGAAAAATGACTTTGAAAGCAGTGTGAAGAGCAGCTAGGTGGAAAATAAGACTAGATGCAATACGATCAGCTGAAGAGTATTTCTGTAGTCTGAGCCAGAAATGGTGAATGCTTCAGCCAAGATGAAAGCATGGAGAAGACAGTTTGGATTCCATCAACATTTTGGATGTAGAGACTATTCATAATAACACTGTTAGTGAAAGAAATGAAGGATGATTTGCTACAACCAGGTACCTGATTTGAACTGAACACTCAAGTAAATGGTTATTCCATTCATTTCTTTTTTTAACTTTATTTTTATTGTTTATATTATGACAGATGTCCCCATTCCCCCCTCCTTTCTCCCCTCTACCCAGCCTTAGGTACCTTCCCTCAGACCATTACCATATTGTTCAGTGTCAATGGGTTATGCATATATGTTCTTTGGCTAATCACTTCACCTTCTTCCAATAGTGAAAGATAAACAGCAGGTTCAGGGAAAAAGAAAATAAGTTCGATTTTGGAAATGTTGAATTTGATGTGCCTGTGGGATATCTATATACTAAACATATTTCAATAAGGAAGATTCTATATATATCTTAGAGCTTCCAAAACTCAGTGAAACTTTTATGTGCCATATGGATGGCACTCCTATGGATGGTATTTGTGTTCTCATAAAAGAAATAACAGTTACCATTTACTGAGTACTTCTTTATGCTAGTTCTTGAGCTAAGAACTTCACATACATCATGGTATGTAATCCTCATAGCAAATTCATGTTAATATATTAAACTTGTGCTACTTATGAGGAAAGTGAGGCTTAGAGAGGTTATATAAGTTGCCCAGGAACACTTTGTGATGCAGTCGGGTTTCAATAAGTCATGCTCTTAATGACTACACAATTCTAGAGCACTGTATTTTAACAGTGTTCCTAGGAAGGTGGAATACAGTTGTGTTCATAATTCACTCCATAGATAGCCTCCAGTGGGCTGTGAGCAAAATGATACTGAGAAAAAGCCCCTTGTATTAAGAAAACATAGGGAAAGTAAGTGAGTAGCAATCACAAAATGAATCAATTATCTGAGTCTAAGTCACTAGGAAGAAATTGCATTTCTACAAGTCCTCTCAATTATCCTTATTATCTATTTTATATTCTCAGATATAATTATTTTGCCTGACTGATTTCACATCTAAGTCCAACCTTCTTTTCCTGTGCTGAATTGTGGACTCATGGAAGTAATGATTCAGCAATTCGATAATTTTACAAGGGAATTGTTACAGGAGCCGCTAGACCTGGGTCTGTCTCTTACTGGCTGTATCATCTAAGGCAAGTCCTTTAATCTCTCCAAGTATCAGTGTCCTCATAATTTAATGGAAATAATATATCCAAGCTACCTACTTCAACAGAAACTACTTATAAACTCTATATTAAAATACATTCAAAACTATGAAGCAGTATAGAATTGTAAGAAAGCACCATAAACTTTTGTTTGCTTTTTCTTCTACGCTGTCTTGGTGGCTTTCTATGAATAATTTTCAAGGACAGACACAGGACTCAAAATTATCTGGTGCAATTTATTCCCTAAATTTTGCTTTTCCTTGAAAGTACTTGATAAATTGCCTGTATTCTACAAAACAAAGAAAATACTGTTTCTTTTATCTACTAAATTGCATAGCTTCCATTTCTCAAAGTATTACTCAAAATCCAGTCAGTCTGTCTTCTAAGTAAAGACTCTTGCATAAAAATGAATGTGATACATTGTCCCATAAAACACAAACACTGATATATTTTTCTATATACTTTATTATTCTTTTGGGTAATGAAATGTAATGTTAAGATCTTCAATTAGAGATGGTTCAAATAACAACTCCATTAGTGATGTATTTTTGGTTAAATGACATCACTTTTTTTTAACATTTTTTATTGTTGTTCAAGTGCAGTTTTCTGCTTTTTTCCCCACTCCTCCCCACCACCCCAGCCCTCTCACTTTCCTCTCCTGTTTCCACCCCCCTTGTTATTGTCCATAAAATGACATCACTTCTAAGCCTCCATTCCCTTGTTTGTAAAATGGAGCTAATATTAACACTTGACTCAAAGATTAAATAAGATATATAACATAAAACAACCAATACAGAGCCTGTCATAAATAAAAGTTCAATGAATATCAGTCAGATATTTTATTCATTATTATTGGTATGCACTTTACATGTATAGAGCAATTTCAGCACAACTATAAGCTTCTATTTGTATTCTTTAATCTCCCCTTATTTTCCTTCCTTCTCAAACATTCCTTATATTATATAACCCCATGTCATCTCTTAACGATAATGTCTTCTTGTTATGTGTAGATTCCTGTTAATAAATTAGTTTTCAGCTTGACAAATGGAAGCATTTTATAATTGATTTAAACCATTTTTAAATGGATCTCACTAGCAAGTACCATTGTCCGTGTCTATATCATGTTTATTTAGCTTTCCCAATAGTTCTCAGATACCTGGAAATGATTTCTTAACCTTCTAATTTTTAATTGATATCCTTATGTTCCTCTAATTTGCATTACCAGATCATGTTTCCTTATGTTCCTTTAATTTATAGTAGCACAGACATTTGGTGAATGTTTTAGAAGTTTTAGTAAATTTTATGGAACTGTTCCCATGTAATTATACAGCTATATTCCTGTAATCATTGTATAATTTGATCTTTTACACCTTTTTTCTATATTCTAACCTTTGTTTATGTGATCTTTGCAACCACTTTCTCCCTCAGCCTTACATGCACAGAAATTTTATTTGGTGAGCAAACTAATAACGGATCTACTTCTCAAGAGAAGGCTTCACCCTCACCAGGCTCACAAAAACTCATCTACAAAGCAGCAGTGATGATTTACTAATTTCCAAGGAAAATATAAGTATCCAAGGAAAACATAACTAGCACATGATTATCACATCTTCTGATTGACAGAAGAAAATCAGATGCCATGAAGAAATTTTCAGGGGTACTGAAAAAAACTTGAAGTTTTAAAAAACAGTGTATTATCTCCCTCAGAAGACTTACATGGGCAGCAACCCCACAGCCAAAGCTGGCTCAACAAACAAGGGATCAGAGCAATGGAAGTCAGGTCATTCAAATAGTTAATAGGACCAGAGGGAAGGCCTTATGATGGGACCCGAGTTTCTGAGTTGGCCGACTCAGGTTTCCTTTTAGATGGACAGTGCTAATGAGCCCAGCTAAAAAAAAAGCCCTGCTCCCCCCATATTCAATATTGCTGTCTCTTAATCTCTCTCTTTCTCTCTCACTCCTTCTTAGCTGATCCTCCTATGCATAGTCATATTCTTTTTTAATTTTATTGAAATGTTCAATTCGGTGATAATTGTCTCCTTATGTCAAGTTTGTGTTTTTCTACTCTGACATGACAATTATTAATTTCATTGTTTAGGTCCATAAATATAGTCTTCCTTCTTATAAATTCCTGGGGAAAAATCTCATTTGAATATTGGTAAAGATTCCACACAGTTATTGTAATATCAGACAAGTTTAGGCTAAGAATATTAGCCATATTATAAGAATGCTTTCTTTCTTAAGAAAAAAACTTTCTCTCACATACACATAAATGTTTGGCATATCGACAATAATTCAAAAACTGAATTTTAAAATGAATCCACTTTGGTTTGAGGACATTTCTCTAAGCACATTCCTGGACTCATACTCCTAGGGAAGTAGCCTGTTTTGAGCAGTTATTTTTCAAAGGATAACTACTTAAGCATACTCAGATCAGTGATATCTTTCATCATTTTGGAAGCAACATTGTCTAAGCCTTAAGTAGAGTTATCCAGGAGTGTAGGGTTTGGTATGCCTAATTCTGGGGCTTGGTATTAGAAAGCCCATTTTCCTGATAGACTCAGAAACCTGCCCTGAAGACTAGCAGCAGTAAATGTGTTGTTCATCCTTATTTACTTCTCATTTCTCAACTTGTTCATAAACTGGATGGGAGATGATTATGCAGTTTGCTAGCCCATCCTCTGGAAATCCCTAACCAATGTATGCTAAATTATTTGTAATCTTAATCCATGACCTGGACTTCACATGATTTAGCTGCAACCTTTGGAACAACCATTTACTCTTCAGCCTAGAGAAGATGGCAAATTATTTATTTAAGATTTTTTTACAGGCCAGTGCACACATTTTTTTTTTCTAAAAATAAAGCAGTACAAAGCTCTTCACATGCCATTTTAAGCTCTAATATGTTCCTGAGACCACACAGATCTTTAAAGATGTGTGCTCCCTTTCCAAAGACATCCTTAATCCAAACACTATAATTAATTTTTTGGGGGGTGGGCATGTAATGAGGGAAGACTTCTGGGACCATTTTCTCTTACACCTCCTTTTGTGTGAAAGGTAAGATGTGTTTAGCTTCATTGCAATCACTCCTGCCTTTCTTTAGTTGCCCACATCATGCCATGCTACTGGCAAAAAAAATCTTTTCAGGACTCTCATGCAATGTTGAAAATCAACTACAGAAGTCTCTTCTTTTTAATGAAAAAGCTTTCCTAAACTTGGCAAAACAGTACTGTATGTCCACTTGATCGCACTCTTTATGAAGTAAGTGTATTCCCAATCAATTCTCTCTCTTCACAGGTAGATTTAGTTTTTCATTAAGATTTGTTAGGATAGTGATATTCAGTATTTGCTGAGTCTTTCAGTAAGACAGTGAATTTATTGGCTCCCTTTTCATCTTCTTTCAAGGCTGTTCAGCTTCAACAAACACATTTTAAAAAGTCATCTTTTCACTGGGAGAATGATGTTGACTTCTTGTTAGAATTCTGATTACACAGCACACCCTTTAAAGGCAAATTTCAGAAGTAGATACAGTTGCCAAAATCTCTTTCTGATTTAACTTGATTAAAGTATTCTTTTTTAAAAAAGTACTAATGCCTCTTCCTCACATCTCTTTGACATTCATAGAACTACAGTGGTCAAGTGGTTGAATAAATGCTTTGAGTGGCAACCTCATCAAAAGAACATAATCAGACAAATAACCCTGACTACTTCCTTTAGAACATTTTGTTATAAAGTGTGAGGGATTCAGAAAGTGAGTCATACACCCAACTTTTCTATGGCCTTGAGAACTCTCGTTTATTGTTGGCCTCATTCAGGTATGCAATAACCAATTTGACTTCCTAAAATTAAATAAACTATTATTTATTCCTAAATACTCAAGCATCCTTCAGAATACATTTTTTCCACTTAGAATCAAACTACAGAGGATGTAGTATAATGATTTTTCCACATTGTTTCCCAGCTATGAATGCAGTTTGCATGATGAAAACACAGTTTTAACAGGCTCTGCATTCATCTAACATCTTCCTGTATTACAAAATACCTAATTATGGCATTCTTTAAGTCAAGTTCATTTAGGGGTTGGGCTATTAGGATAGAAACTGAAGCTCAGGAAGTTGCACATCACTGACCTTCCACTTCAAGGTTACAGACTTCTAATTGTCATCAGTTAAAATTCTATCCATATCCTTTGTTAGAACAACTGGGGAAATAACCAGTCTAAAAAGCACAAAGAAATTAAGCCATCATCTTCAATATTGTTGTAACTTTAGACTGACATTTATAATATAACAGGTAGATCATGTGTGGTGGTAAGGCTTAAGAGTAAAAGGAAAAGTGAAGAAAATTTGTAAGGAAGGAGAATAGTGTGGACATCAACTGGAAGTGAAGTCAGCAGCAGATAAGCTCTCAAAATGCTTTCCCCTGCAGGGCAGTGCTACCTCTGTATCACCTAGATTGATTCTAAGACACTTGTGTTTTTGTTTTTTTGTTTTGGCTTTTTTAAACTCAGGAGTCTATTTCTTTCAGCCTCTTCAAATTCTTGGAGGTAGCTCTGTCAGGAGCAGACGAGATGGTGTCAGTAGCATGTTAATGCCTTCGTGGTCTGTCATGTCTTGTGAGTTTCCACAGTAGTGCCACATAAACTTTGACCTAAGATATAAAGGATGAGGAGAGAGAAGATGGTGGCACAGTAAGAGGATGCACATCCCTCTTCTCCCTTCACACAGGTGATAAACTGGGCCAATTTACAATGGAGCACAGCAAACAGACACCAGAAACACAGCATATTTGAAAATATGGAGATCAAAAATTGCAGTGGACATTGAAAAAATAGATGGTAAGGAGAGTACTCCAGCAAAGTGGAGACCAGGGTGGGGGCTGAGACCCCTGGCCACTGCTGGCCATAAGACTCTAGGGAGGGAGCTGAGTCAACCGCTCCCTGATCAGCCAAACAAGGTCTCTGCAGTACCGGGATAAACCTGGTTGCTTGAAATCTCAGAGAGGAGTTAAGATCTCATAGCCCTGGGAGGACTGAGCTTTGCAGCTCGCACTTCCGTCTACACCCATGCACCATTGTAAACAGCTGCCCGGGGATCCATTGGCACCAGCGCACCACTGAGGGACCCATGGTGCAGTCGCTAGGCGCTAGGGTCTCTCGGCCCCGTGTGCGTGCGCCAGCAGGGAGCAGCGATACGGTTTCTCGGCGCCCTTGTGCCATCCGGGTCCTGAGTGGGCTGCTGGGAGATCTTAGACACCAGTGTGCAACCTGCCATGGGGGTCAATTCATGCTCGCAGGACAGTTGGCACCTGTGCATGGAAGGCTGAAAGATCATCAGTGCTTGCACGCATGCAACTGCGGGAGGAGCCTGCCACCACAGAAGACACACCTGAGGCCTTGCGTGGAGAGGCCCGGGCTAGCTCTGAGGACAGTAGGCCAAAGGTAACTGAGTGCTGAATAAGGAGAAAAACAATACGGTCACCCCTCAGCCACTGCAGTCATCAAGGCCAGAAAATCCAGCTTGGCAAGATTGATAACAGCAAGAGTTGGCGGGTTTGGTGATTTTCGGTTTTTTGATTTTTTGTGTGTGGGTTTTTTGTTTTATCTCTTTTTTATTATTAATTTTTCATTATTTTGATCTTGTTTACCCCTCAAGTCCTTTTGTTTCTCATTACTTCTTTCTTGTTTTATTCCTTCTTCCTTTCTTTCCAAGCTTAACTCTTCTTCCTTTCTCTTTTTTCTTTTCTTTTTCATTCTGCTTTTCTTTATTCTCTTTTCATTTTTTTAACTTCCTTTTCCTTCTTTTCTTGTTTTCTTTCCTCCTCTGTTCTCTTTTTAAACCCTACGAGTGAGACAAAAACAAAACAAAACAAAAAAAACCTGGAACTGTGGAAAGACCAGAGTTGGTCCCAAAGAGGGGGTATTTCAACAGCTGAGACACTGGAAGCTGTGAACAAAAGGATACCCGAAGGAGACAGCACCATGGAATCTCACAAGCATTCTACCACAGAAGTTCACACCATAAACCCAGAGAACGAGAACAAATCAATTTAAGAAATGGAGCCTAACAAGAAGAGCCTCACAAACAATTGGAAGACAAAGAAACAATCCCCAAATGAAACAAAAGGAGGAAGGCCCAGAAAGAATGTTAAATGAAATGGAGGCAAGTCAACTATCAGATTTTGAGTTCAAAGCAATGTTTATCAGGAAGCTCCAAGAGCTCTCAATGAGCTACCAGAAACTACAGGGAAGCTATGATGAACTCATTGCAAACAATATCAACATGAAAAAGGAAAGAGAAACTATCAACAAGGGCCAAGAGGAAATGAAGTACACAATTTCTGAACTGAAGAACACAGTGGAAGGAATGAAAAGCAGAACTGATGAAGGAGAAGATCGGATCAGTGAGTTGGAGGACCAAGTAGAAAAAAACATCCAGAAAGAGCAAGAAAAGGAAAAGAGGCTCAGAAAAAAAGAAGAGGGATTAAGAGATATACAAGACAATATGAAATGTAATAATATCCATATAATAGGGATACCAGAGGGAGAAGAAGAAGAGCAAGGGATAGAAAACCTGTTTGAAAAAGTGATGATGGAAAATTCCCTATTTTGATGAGAGAAAAAGTCACACAAATCCAAGAAACACAGAGAGTCCCAATCAAGAGGAACCCAAAGAGGCCCACTTCAAGACACATCATAATTAAAATGGCAAATTCCAAGACAAAGACAGAATCTTAAAGGCAGCAAGGGAGAAAAAAGAAGTAACATACAAGGGAGCCCCGATAAGGTTAGCAACTGCCTTCTCAATGGAAACACTCCAAGCCAGAAGAGAGTGGCAAGAAATATTCCAAGTAATGAGAACTAAAGGCCTGTAACCAAGACTACTTAACCCAGAAAGGCTTTCAATCAAGATAGAAGGCCAAATAAAGAGCTTCCCAGACAAAGGAAGTCTAAAAGAATACACCTCTACCAAACCAGCTCTGCAAGAGATACTAAAGGGCCTGCTTTAAGGAAAGGAAGAAAGGAGAAAGAGAGGGAGAGGAACACAGGAACAAAAATGGCAATGAATAAGTACCTATCAATAATAACTTTAAATGTAGATGGATTAAATGCTCCAATCAAAAGACATAGAATAGCTGAATGGATAAGAAAGCATAACCCACACATACGCTGCTTACAAGAGACCCACCTCAGGACAAAATACCTACACAGATTCAAAGTGAAGGGCTGGAAACAAATTTTCCAAGCAAATGGACTGGAAAAAAAAAGCCGGGGTAGCAATACTCATATCAGACAAAATAGACTTCAACAGACCAGCCATAAAGAGAGACCCAGAAGGTCATTTCATAATACTCAAGGGAAGAATGCACCAGGAAGACATGAACATTGTAAATACATATGCACCCAACATAGGAGCACCTAAATACATAAAGAAAATCTTAGAAGACTTCAAGAAAGATACTAACAGCAACACAATTATAGTAGGGGATTTTTAACAGCCCACTGTCAAAAATGGACAGATCTTCTAAACAAAATATCAACAAAGATATTGAGGCATTGAACGACACTCTAGATGAAATGGACTTAACTGATTATATATATATATATATATATATATATATATATCCCTTCATCCCAAAGAAACTAATACACATTCTTTTCTAATGCACATGGAACAGTCTCAAAGATAGACCACATGATAGGTCATAAAACTAACCTCAACAAATTCAAGAAAATTGAAATCATACCGAGCATTTTCTCCTACAACAAGGGACTGAAACTAGAAACCAACCCCAAGGGGAAAAACACAAAGTCCTCAAAATCATGGAGATTGAATAGCATGCTATTAAACAATGAATGGGTCAAGAATGAAATTAGGGAAGAAATCAAAAAGTTTCTGGAAACAAATGAAAATGAACTCACAATGACCCAAAACTTATGGGACACAGCAAAGGCAGTCCTCAGAGGAAAGTTCATAGTGATACAGGCCTACCTAAAAAAGATAGAAACATCTCAAACAAACAACTTAACTCTACACCTACAAGAACTCGAGGAACAAAAACAAAAACAGCCCAGAGCAAGTAGAAGGAAGGAAATAACTAAGGTCAGAGCTGAATTAAATGACATAGACTAAAAGCACAATTCTATGAATCCAGGAGCTGGTTCTTTGAAAAGATAAACAAAATTGACAAGCCATTAAGCAGGCTCATTAAGAAAAAAAGAGAGAGGACCAAAATAAACACAATCAGAAATGAAAGATGAGAGTTACAACTGAAACCACAGAAATACAAAGGATTGTAAGAAATTACTATGAAGAACTGTATGCCAAGAAATTTGAAAACCTAGGTGAAATGGACAAGTTTCTAGAAAAATATAATATCCCAAAATTCAATGAAGAAGAAGCAGAAAGCCTGAACTGACTAATAATAGCAGAGGAAATTGAAGCAGTAATCAAAAAACTCCCAAAACACAAAAGCCCAGGACCAGATGATTTCACAGGAGAATTTTACAAAGCATTTAAGGAAGAGCTAACCACTATCCTTCACAAACTTTTTGAAAAAAATCCAAAATGATGGAAGACTAGCAAACTCTTTGTATGAAGCCAGCATCATTCTAATCCCCAAACCAGATAAAGGCATAACAAGTAAAGAGAACTTCAGGCCCATATCGCTGATGAACATAGATGCTAAAATTTTCAACAAAATATTGGCAAACTGCACCCAACAATATATTAAAAAGATCATACATCATGACCAAGTGGGATTCATCCCAGGGATGCAAGGATGGTTCAACATACACAAATCAGTAAATGTAATACATCACATAAACAAAAGCAAAGAAAAAAATCACATGATCATATCAATAGAGGCAGAAAAAGCATTTGATAGGGTACAGCACCCATTTATGAAAAAAGCACTCAGCAAAGTGGGAATTAAGGGAGCATTCCTCAATATAATAAAGGCCATATATGAGAGACCTACAGCCAACATCATACTCAATGGGCAAAAACTAAAATCTTTTCCCCTAAGATCAGGAACAAGACAAGGTTGTCCACTTTCACCATTTCTATTCAATATAGTAGTAGAAGTGTTAGCCACAGCAATTAGACAAGGAAAGAAAATAAAAGGCATCCAAGTAGGAAAGGAGGAAACAAAACTATCATTGTCTGCAGATGACATGATAGTGTACATAGAAAATCCTATAGACTTGGCCAAAAAGCTGCTCAACCTAATGAATGAATTTGGCCAAACAGCAGGATACAAAGTCAATATCCAGAAATCAAAGGCATTTCTGTATACCAACAATGAAACAGCAGAAGTAGAAATCAAGAAAAAAATCCCATTCGATATAGCAAAAAGAAAAATAAAATACCTAGGAATAAACCTAACCAAGGAGGTAAAAGACCTGTACCCAGAAAACTACACAACACTGAAGAAAGAAATGAAGGAAGACAAACAAATGGAAACGTATACCGTATTCATGGATTGGAAGAATTAACATCATTAAAATGTCCATACTACCCAAAGCAATTTACAAATTCAATGCAATACCTATTAAAGTACCAATTGCATATTACACAGACATAGAACAAGCACTTCAAAAATTTATATGGAGCCATAAATGACCTCGAATAGCTGCAGCAATTTTGAGAAAGAACCAAGTAGGACGGATCACAATTCCTGACACCAAACTGTATTACAAGGCCACTGTAATCAAAACAGCCTGGTACTGGCACAAAAACAGGCACATGGACCAGAGGAATATAACCAAGAGCCCAGAAGTAAACCCAATTCTCTATGGTCAATTAATATTTGACAAAGGAGGCAGCAACATAAAATGGAGTAAAAGTAGTCTCTTCAACAAGTGGTGTTGGGAGAACTGGACAGCTACATGCAAAAAAATGAAACTTGAACACCAACTTACACAATACACAACAATAAATTCAAGGTGGATAAAAGATTTAAATATAAGCTGTGACACCATTAAAGTCCTAGAGGAGAACATAGGCAGGAAAATCTCAGACATTTTACACAGAAACATTTATACTGATATGTCCTTTAAAGCAAGGGACATAAAGGAAAGAATAAATAAATGGGATCTCATCAAAATAAAAAGCTTCTGCACAGCTAAAGAAAACAGTATTAAAATAAAAAGATAACCAACTGTATGGGAAAACATATTTGCCAATGATACCTCAGACAAGGGTTTAATCTCCAAAATATATAAAGAACTTACATGACTCCACTCTAAGAAGATAAGCAACCCAATTAAAAAATGGGCAAAAGACTTGAACAGACACTTCTCCAAGGAGCACATACATAGGATCCAGAGACACATGAAAAGATGCTTGATATTGCTAGATATCAGAGAGATGCAAATTAAAACCATAATGAAATACCACTTCACACCAGTCAGAATGGCCATCATAAATAAAGCAACAAACAACAAGTGTTGGAGAGGTTGTGGAGAAAAGGGGACCCTAGTGCACTGTTGGTGGGACTGCACACTGGTACAACCACTATGGAAAACAGTATGGAATTTTCTAAGAAAACTAAAAATGGACCTACCTTTTGACCCAGCAATACCACTGCTAGGATTATATCCTAGAAACCCTGAAACACCAATCCAAAAGAATCTATGCACCCCAATGTTCATAGCAGCACAATTTACAATAGCCAAGTGTTGGAAGCAACCTTGGTGCCCATCAGTAAATGAATGGATCAAGAAACTATGGTACATTTACACAATGGGATTCTATGCAGCAGAAAGAAAGAAGGAGCTCCTACCCTTCAGGACAGCATGGATGGAACTGGAGAGCATTATGCTAAGCGAAATAAGCCAGGCGGTGAAAGACAAATACCATATGATCTCACCTTTAACAGGAACCTAATTAACAGAACAAACAAACAAGCATAATATAACCAAAGACACTGAAATTGAGAATAAGGGAGGAGAGGGATAGGAATTTCTAGGGAAAATGGGAAGTGTTTAGAGCAACAAATATGAAACACACATGGACAAAAGCTGGGGGGGGGGTGGAAATGGGAGGGAGCGGGGGAGGGCTGGAGGTAGTGGGCTGGGATAGGAGTAGAAGACAGAAAACTGTATAAGAACAACAATGAAAATAAAATTTATAAATAAATAAATAAATAAATAAATAAATCCACACATACAAAAAAGAAAAAAAGATATAAAGGATGAAGTAGTCTTTTGGGACCCTCGAGATAAGGCCCTTAAGTTAGATGGAAAGGGAGGGAAAGAAGCAAAGGATTGGGTCACATAGTAGACATTATAGCCTCTTACAGGTTGGGATCCCAGAGCTGCTTAATCTGAAAGAGTGCATGTTACACAGCATCATCTAAAGCAGGGTTTCTCAACAGCAGCCTATTCATATTTGGGACTGGGTAATTCTTTGTTGTGTAGGGTTGTCCTGTGCACTGTAGTATTTTTAGGATCATCCCTGGTCTCTACCACTAGATGTCAGCAGAATTTACCCTTCCATTTGTAGTAATCAAAGATGTCTCCAAGGTTACTAAATGTTCCCTGGGTGGCAATATCACCTCCAGCTGAAAATCACAGGACTAAAGTGAATAAGTACATCCCACTGAATTTCCTGTCGTTTTACTCAGTAAAAATATATATACTCTTTTCTGTGTAGTTGCACAGCTTTTAGGTATTTTTTTTTGTATCTTTTTCATTATCTTTTAGCTCCCTTACACCTGCCCTGAAATCCCCACACTGCTGCCCATGTCCATGAGCCCTTCTGACTTTTTGCTCAATCCCTTCACCACCTAACCTGTCATCCTGCCCCCTTTGCTGCCATCCTGCTCTCTATCTATGAGTCTGTCTCTATTTTGTTTGTCAGTTTGGTTTGTTGATTAGATTCCACATATAAGTGAATCATATGGTATTTGTTTTTCTCTGACTAGCTTATGTCATATAGCATAATGTTCTCCGGGTCCATTCATACTGTCACAAAGGGTAAATGGTTCTTCTTTTTTATGGCCAAGTAGTATTCCATCATGTAAATGTCCCATAATTGTTTTATCCACTCAATTACTGATAGACACTTGGGATATTTTCATCACTTGGTGATTATAAATGTTGCTGAAATAATAATAAAAGTTTTAAAAAACATGTCTGCAGGGTTAAAATTTTTCAAAATGTAAAAACACCCTTGTTTTAATTTAATTTTTAGATTCAAATAGTACAGCCAGTCAGAGCAGCAAAATCCTTACTTATATTTTCTGATGCCAAAACTTTTTGGAAGGAAATTTTAGGCATATAAGGTGGTTTTAAATTGTTTTTACACATTTTAGGAAGTATTATTCACTTATAATACAGGACAACTTTAAAAGGACTCCATTTTTTATTTCATTGAAAGCTCATAATGATGTTATATCCTAAGTATTTTTTCTATTTGGTAGAATAAGTCTTAGTGATTTGTCTAAAGAGAATAGAATAGTTCTGGAGGAGCCAGAAGTCAAATTTATATCTTTTGACTTTAAATCAGACATTTCCCACTTGCCTTTGCTAATGAAGCTTTAGGCTCCACACAAAATGTTCTCATCACTAGGGCAAGGAAGCTCAAAAAAAGAGTGAGGTTGGTGTATCTGAATCAATATATCATGTATATTTGATGGTTTCTTTTTAATTGTGGTAAAAACATATAAAATTTGCCATCTTAGTTATTTTATTGTAAAGTACAGGAGATTTAATGTATGCACATTGTTGTGCAACAGATTTCTAGAACTTTATCACCTTGCAAAACAAACTCTGTATCTATTGAACAACAGGTCTCCACTCCCTCCCAACCTTGGCAAACACAATTCTACTTTCTGTTTCTAAGAGCTGAACTATTTTAAATACCTCATAAGTGGAATTATAAAGTATATGTCTATTTGTGATTTGGCTTATTTCACTTAGCATAATGTTCTCAAGTTTTCTCCATAATGTAGCAAATGACAGGATTACCAAAAGTGCACACAGATTACGATTTTTCACGACCTTGCCAATCCTTGATAGTTTCTAGGGATTTTTGATAGTTGTCATCCTAATGGGTGTGAGGTGATATCTCATTAAGATTTTGATTACCGTTACCTTGATGGTTAGTGAAGTTGAGCATCTTTTCATATGCTTGTTGGTCATTTCCGTATCTTCTTTGGAGACATATTTATTCAGTCTTTGTTCATTTAAAATTAGAATATTTGGGGTTTTGTTGAGTTGTAGGCATTCTTGTCATATTCTGGAGATTAATCCCTTATCAGATACACACTTCACAAATATTGTTGCCATTGTGTACATTGCCTTTGTATGTTTTGTATGTTGTGCAAAAGTTTTTGAGTTTGATGTAGTCCCATTTATCTACTTGTTTCTGTGTTTTAGTTGTCATATCTAAAAACTCAATGCCAAATCCAATATCACAAAGATGTTCCCTTATTTTTTTCTATAAGTTTTAAATTTTCAGGTCTTACATTTAGACATTTAATCCATTTGAGTTAACTTTTACATGTGGTTTAGTGTAAAGATCCAACTTTAGTGATTTGCATGTTGATATTTATTTTTCTTAATACCATTTGTTGAAGAGCCAATTATTTTTTCATGATGTAGCCTGGGCACCTTGTAAATAATCATTTGTCATATAATCAAACTCATATATATGCGTAAATAATCAAACTCATATATATGAGAAATAAACTCATATATATGAGTTTATTTCTGAGCTATTATTTTTAATTAGTATATATGTCTGTTTTCACACCATGCTGTTTTCATTACTATAGCTTTGTAATATGTCTTGAAATCAGGACATGTAAGACCTCCAGGTTTGGTTTTCTTTCACAAGATTGTTTTAGCTATTGAGAATTTTTCCTATTTAAAACAATAAGATTTTGATAAAGATTTCATTGAATCTATAGATTACTTTGGGTAGTATGGACATTTTAATATATTAAGTTTTCCAATCCATAAACATGGGAAATATTTCCATTTATTCGTGTTTTTAATACACTGAAGAAATGTTTTGTAGTTTACATTGCACAAATCTTTTGTCTCCTTAGTTAACTTTATTCTTTAAGTATTTTATTCTTTTTGATGCTATTACAAATAGAATTGCTCTCTTAATTTCATTTTAGATGGTTCATTAGTGTATAAAATATAACTAATATTTTATATTGACATTTATTCTGCAAATTTGTTGATTTTTTTTCTGTATATAATATCATGACATCTACTGACAGAGATAATTTTAATTCTTCCTTTCCAATTTGGGTGTTTTTTTTTAATTATTTCTTTTTTTCCCTAAGTTCTCTGGCTAGGATGACTTCCAGCACCATGTTGAATTGAAGTAACAAGAGTGGAGTGTATGTACATCCTTGCCTGTTTCTGATTTTGGAGGGAAAGCTCTCAATTTTTCGTGATTGTGTATGATGTTAGCTGTGGGTTTTTCATGTACGGCTTTTATGTTGTTAATTTTTATTGCTAATTTCTTGAGTGTTATTATTATAAAAAAGTTGAATTTTGTCAAATGCTCTTTCTATATCAATCGAGATACAGATCTTGTGCTTTTTATCCTTCACTCTATTAACATAGTGTATCAAATTGATGGAGTTTAATGAGTTGAACCATCCTTGCATTCTAGGAGTAAGTCCCAAATGGACATGGGGCATGACCCTCCAAATGTGTTGCTTAGCTTGATTTGCTATTATTAGCTGAGGATTTCTGCACCAGGAATCATCAAGGACATTGATCTGTAGTTTGCTCTTAATATCTTTGTCTGATTTGTGTATCATGGTAGTACTGGTATCACAGAATACATTTGAAGTGTTCTCCCTCTTCAACTTTTTTGAAAAGTTTGAGAAGAATCAGTGTTAAATGATCCTTAAATGTTTAATAAAATTCTCCAGTAAAGCCATCTGGTCCTGGATTTTCTTTGTCAGGAGTTTCTTTTATTACTAATTTAATCCTCTTACTAGTTATAACTCTTTTCAAGTTATTTATTTGTTCTTGTTTCAGTCTTGGTATATTGCATATTTCTAAAATGTATCCACTTCTTCAAGCTATCCAATTTGTTGGTGTAAAAATTGTTCATAGTATTCTCTTATGGCATGGTCCTTTTTATTTCTATGGCACAAATTGTAATGTATTCCTTTTTATTTCTGGTTTTATTTATTTAAATCTTTTATTTTCCCTTAGCCAAGCTAAGGCTTTATTTGTTTTTAAACTTTTATAGTTTAAAAAGAAACCTTTTAGTTTCATGGGGTTTTTTTTTTTTTCTATTCTCAATTTTGTTTACTTCTGCTTTAGTAGTCATTATTCTCTTTCTTCTTCTAACTTTAGTTCAACCCTTTTCTAGTTCCTTAACATAAAGAGTTGGGTATTTTATGTCTTGCAAACCCTTTTTAATGTGGATATTTACTTGTATAAATTTCCCTTAATACTGCTTTTGCTGCAACATGTAAGTTTTGGTATGTGGTATTTTTGTTTTCATTCATCTCAAGTGTTTTATTTCTTTATTTCCCTTGTGATTTTTTCTTTGATCTATTCAAATGTGTTGTTTAATTTCCACATATTTGAGAATTTTCCATTTTTCCCTTTGCTATTGATTTCTAGTTTCATTGCACTGTATTCATAAAAATACTTAATGATTTTAATCTTCTTAAAATATTTAAGACTTGTTTCATGGCCTAATGTAATCTTATCTGGACAATGTTCCATGTACACTTGAGAGGAATGTATATTTTTGCTCTTGAGTGGAGTATTTTACATAAATTTATAAGGTCAGATTGATTATGGTTTGTTCTAATCCTCTTTTACCATATTGACCTTTTGCCTGGTTGATGTATCATTGAAAAGGTGGCATTAATATCTCTTATTATTGTGATACAGTCTATTTGTTCCATTGATTCTATCAATATTTGCATGCTCTGCTGCCAGGTGCATATATAATTGTCATTTTAGTGGACAATTGAATACTTTATATAATTATTTCTTTGTGTCTTGTGGCAGTTTTTGACTTAAAATCTATTTTGTCAAATATAAGTATGGCCACCCCTGCTGTCTTCTGATTAATAATTGCCTGAATATCTTTTTATTGTATTTTTCCATTACCATTTAACCTCCTTATACACTCCTCTCTCCAACAATCACCCCATTGCTGTCCATGTCCATGAGTGCTTTTTCCTTTTTGCTCAACACCTCCACCCCTTAACTTCCCCCCACCACACAGTTGTCATCCTGCTCTTTATCTATGTTATTTAATCTACACATATCTATAAATTGTCCTCTCATTATTGATTTCTGATTTCATATTATTCATATCAGGAAAAAAATCTAATTCCAATCTTCCTAAATTTGTTAAGATTTATTTTGTGGCCTGACATTTATTTTGGTTTCTCATGGTTGAACTTCTCATTTTTGTTCATGTATTAATTTTCCTGATTTTGTTTAGTGTCTGTCTGTCTTCTCTTATAGCTCAATGAGTTTCTTTTAGACAATTATTTTGAAATCTTTGTTAGCCAGTTCATAGATTTCAATTCCTTTAAGATTGATTATTCATGGTTCATTCTATCTCTTTGATGATGTCATATTTCTTGATTATTTGTAATCTTTGTGGCCTTGAGTTGAGGTCTGCCTGTTTGAAGAGGCAGCATTCCTTTCAGACTGCTTTTGACAGGGAAAGTCACCAATCAGCCTTCTCAGAGATTCTAGGCAGGCCACCTGGTGGTGTCCACAGGGCAGGCTTGTTGCTGGAGTCTTCTGATGGGCCAGTCTGTTGCCTGGATCAGCAAGTGGGTGGCCTGTCACCTGGGTACACAGTAGCCAGCCTTGTGCCTGTGTTTGCAGGGGTGGAAGTTGGTCCGGAGTGGGACTTGAACCTGAGGCTGCAGAAGCTGGCCTCAGACTAGATGAGCCCAGTACCTAAGTCCATGAAGAAGGACTTAATACACTAGAACAGTCCTGACCCCGGTTCTGCTGAAGTGTGGGATTCAGGGGCCAGCCTAGCATTGGGGTGAGCCTACAGCCTGGGGCCCCAAGAGCCAGTCTGGAGCCAGGATAGGTCTGAAGCTTGAGAATGGAGAAACAGATTAGAGCCTGGGTCCTTGGGAGCTACCTAGAGTCTGGGACCACAGTGGCCCGACTGACACTGCAGAATGCTGGGAGCCTTGGTTTAAAAGAGCTGTCTTGGGATGATGTGGGCCAGACTGGTGCTCTGGCAGACTATCAATTTGGGTTCTAATAACAAGCCTGGAATGTAAGTCAGGAGAGGCCTGGATTATGACAAGCCTAAAGCTTGGGGCCTCAGCAGGTGGTCTCTTGCTGGGGTGAACCTGTGTCCATGGATGACTGGCACCAATATTTAATGGAGCAGACCTGGTGCTGGGATGTGTGGTACAGCACATAGGGAACACACTTTACTCTCCTCCCCCCATAGTAAGGAAGTCTTTCCACACTGGACTGCTCAGGCTTGTGGGAGAGGTAACAAGGATAAAGTGAAACTGTCCTTCTTATCCTCTTCAATGAATCTTTTCTTATTTTTATGTTCCACCCAGGTGCTGCAGTCTCCTAACTGGAATCTTTGTCTATTATGAAGATATTTTTATGTGTGGCTAGATAGTTGTCCAAATTCATGTTACTGTGAGGGCATGAGTGCTGACACTTCTGTACCGCCATCTTGCACATGTCACTTCTTTGAAGTTATGGGATGATAAGTTGCTTGGGTTTTCTTCATTTTTCCTCATTCTTTTTTCTTCATTTCGCTCTTAATCATTCCAAATAACCTGTTTTTTAGTCCATTGATTCTATGTTCTACTTGATCAAGTCTAATATTGAACCTCTCTGGTAAATTTTTTAGTTCAGTTCTTGTATTTCTCAACTCCAGAATACATTTGTTCTTTTTTATACTTTATACCTGTCTGTTGACATTTGCATTTTTATTCATATTCTTCTTGATTCATTTAGTTGTCTATCTGTGTTCTTTTGTAGTGCATTGAGATTTTTAAGGTGATTATTTTGATTTTTTTATTAGTTAATTTATAGATCTTTATTTCTTTAGAATAATTTTCTAGAGATTTATTTTATTCCTTCAACTGGCCATGTTCCCTTACCTGTTTGTGTGCTTTGGTATTGTAATGCAATTTGTGCATTTGAAAAATCAGTCACCTCTCCTAGTCTTTGTGGTACACCATCATACAGCAGAAGACTTCCATCAGTCATCCTGGCAGGAGATTCCTGGAGCCTTTCAAACCTTTTTTGGGAATGTGTCCTTCTGGGCTTGTGGGTGTAATTTCCCTATTTGAGAAGTTTGCTGGTTTCTTTTTCAGGAGCTTATAATCTCTTGCTGTCTCTGGTAACTTGTTCTGAATGTTCTCCAGTACAACATGAAGCCACTGGGCTATGTTTTATTCTTGGTGACTCCCAGGCATCCAAAGTTTGCCAGTTCTATCAACACACTGAATCAGGTAAAACAGAAACTAGTCCTTCAAGAAGGACCCTAGAAATCTGTAATGCTGGACAAACATTTAAGTTTTATTTTTCTCTCCCAAAGTAGAAGCCACAAACTGGGTACTTTTTCCTGATCACATCTAACTGTGTTGGCTTCTTTATTAAAGTAGCGTGAGGTACTCTGTTGCCACAACAAGACGTCAAGCTCTCTTCTTGCCATCTGCCCACAGAAATCTAAAGTCTATTAGCTTCAGCCCTGGCTGATATGTCTCAGTGGATTGAGTGCCAGCCTGCAAACCAAAGGGTCATCAGTTCGATTCCCAGTCAGGGCACATGCCTGGGTTGCCAGCCAAGTCAAGTCCCCAGTAGGGGGTGCGTGAGAGGCAACCCTACATTGATACTTCTCTCCTTCTTTCTCCCTCCCTTCCCCTCTGTCTAAAATAAATAAATAAGATCTTTAAAAAATAAAGTATATTAGCTTCATGCCAGTGCTCTGAGTCAGGTGAGCCAGAAAACAGTCCATTGTGTAGATGCCTGAAAAGCTGGAACCTTGCACAAATAATCTGCTATTCTCTCTCCCTCTCAAGGGAGAAGCTGCAAGTTCGGTTTTCTTTTTTCTAATTGCACTGAGCTATGCCAGCTTGAGAGAAGGGCTGATGTGTTTGAAACGAAACACTTTTCTTATCAGATTCAATGCAGCTGTTCTTAGCTTTGAACTTGCTTGGGGTACTGCAACTTTCTAACTACTTCTTGTAATTCTAATAAGGGCCTTTGGTACCATCTATTGTTGTTCAGTTAGTGTCTCTGTAGAAGAATGACATCTGGGGCTTCCTCCTCCATCTTGCTGAAATCATTTGCTGTTTTTTTAAAACAAGTATACGATTTGATTTTTAAAAATTATTTAATTTTTAAAACTGTGTCTTAATGATAGATACAATTTTGCATGGTATATACTCCCTGGTCTCAAAACATATAATTCTCAGTTTCTTTTATCATCTATCTAGAAGAAAATTTAGCTTTCAGGAAAAATCAGGAAAAATAGGCTTAGGTGTTTGCTCCATGTTTTACTGTGTGATCTTACACAAGTCACTTCCTCTTTCCTAATATGCATTTCCTCCTCTGTAAAATTAAGGTAATAATATTATCTGCATCACAGGTTTACTGTAAAGATTAACTATGAAAATGAGGAGAAAGCAATAAATGTGCAAAATAGTGTGTATCTATTATTATTAATGGTGTTATGTAATTAATACTCACTTTTTTACCAAATTCTGCACTTACGCCACCACAAATGGTAATAATTTTGAATAGTACAATTCTTTCTTCTTGCTTGCACAATTATATGTGTCTTATCTCAGGCTTAGGCTAATTAACAAAATGACTCTCCTTGAAACTACTCATTTAAAGTTTTTACATTTGAAAACTTCCCTATTATTTGTTTTAACATCCAAGTGTTTCATTCCAAAAAAATTAGTGACATTAACATATCTTTTAACACTTCTCTAAATAGTCTGTGGCAGTATTGCTGGAAAAATTTTTTTTTCCTAAATAAATAAACTAAAGGCAAAAATGGGTTCTAGATTATATGGTCTCTGTACATAAGCCATAAGAAAGTGAAGCATGTGATTTGGCTTTCATTAAATTAACTTAATCTAATGAAGACACTGAAATGCAGTGATATTAAAATGAGCATCTTCTTTGAAGCCAAATAGTCTACCCTATTTAAATTGATCAAATTATCTGGAGATCTGTCTATTCTTTCTTCCTTTTGCGGGTTAGGTATAAGAGAACAAATTGAGTTTCTTAGAAAAATAACATTTGTTGTATTATAAAATATGTATTATCTCTGTATTGAATTAAAAAAATAACCCCAAATCTAACAGATAATAAATCTTATTTAATTAACAGCTGCTGTTGGTCAGGAGTTCAGGCACAGCTTAGCTCATAAACTCAGTTCTGTGGCTCAGGATTGCTCATGAGGATACAATCAGGTTGTTGACTGAGCTGCAGTTGTCTCAAGGCTTAAAGGAGGATAGGATACATACTTGACCTCTCCCATGATCCTGTTAACAGGCCTCAAGTCTTTGCAGACTATTGCTAGAGATACCAGTTCCTTGCTATATCAACCTCTCCCTAAGACAGCACAGAATGCAGCAGCTGGCGTCCCTCAAAGTGAGCCAGTGAAAGGAGAGATGGTACTTAAGATGGAAACCACAGCCCTTTGGTAACTTGACCTTGAGAAAGACATCCGTCACTTTTGACATATGCTTTTCATGGAAAAGACTTGCAAGGTCAAAGCTACACACAAGGGTAGGAGACTACCCATGGATGTTTACTGCAGGATACGGATGTAGGGGGCCTTCTAAAGGACGCTACCACATAGATTAATAGAAAATGAGTAGGAAAGAACAATTTTAAATACTGAGTAAATAAGGTAAATTCGGTTCTGTGCTTTTTGTATCCTTTACTCCTAATGCCCGTCAAATAGTAAGAGAATATAAATTGTTTTCTAGTGAATTTGCCACTGTCTTTTATGATACCAAGCTTAGACGTGCAGAATTTTAAGAGGAATTCTTCGAGAGGAACAGCTCAGCACCAGCCAAGGCTAATGAGCGAACACCATGATACTATTTCTAGAAGTGTCACCTTTCTTGTGATCTCTTTCTTTAAAATTCCCCTGGAGGTCTGCATTTATGTCCTTTGACAAGGGAACGCGTGCTAGCTCACTGCGGAAAGATGGAGTCCCACAGGAGGAAAGCTTCCACAAGGTATTATTTATTCTCTTCCTCCCTACTTATTCTAAAAAGGAAGGGAAATTGAAATAGAGGAAGTTTTTGAACACAGCATGAATGCAGAGCTTGTAACTGTTGTGTTACTTTTAGTTTAAACTTAAGTCTCTCTTATTCTTCCAGTAAACCCTTTGAAACTGCTGCCACCAATGCAGAGGAGACCACGTTATATCAGTCACTATTTTTCAAGCAAACACAGTATCTAAGTTAATTAGAATGTCTACGTGGTTTTCTTTCTCGAGCCTTAACAGCTTTAAAGAAAAACCAGACAATTCAATTGCCGGGGGAAAAAGAAAAGTCAAATTGACAAAAATTCATGGGCTGAATACAATCATCACCACATCCTTCAAGTCTGCATGCCTTTCATTGGAACATTGTTTCCAACTCTTCTCTTTACTTGTAGTATGCTGATGACATTTAACCACCTCTAGGTTTTAAAGACCACGTCATTGCCAATTACAATGCTTTGGGCTCACTTTCTTCCATAGGCCACAGGCCTCCTGCTATGAGCTTTGGAGGGTCGAGGAAGAGCTGAGGATGCCCTAACAGCCTAGTCTCATGTATAGGCAAGTAGAAGGTCACATGCTATGATATAAATAGAGCAGCCCATTATAAAAGTGTTAGATTCATATACTCAGGATCCGTCCTTGCTCTGTGATAGTCTCCTACTTTGCAAACGCTCTTTAGAGGGGGTGTAACTCATGCTGGGACAGGTAATTTCATCTGAAATTACTTATCAGATTGCTTTCCTTTGGGATTATAATGACAAAGAAAGCAAAAGATTACAATTCACTTACAGATATAGTACCTTCAACCCCAGTCCTATCTCTTCTTCCTTTCCCCCTCAGGAGAAACAATAAGAATCTATTGTAAGAGATAACATAACAACCCCAAGTGGCTCAAAACTGTGCTGAAAGCTGGTGAACTATTATTACTTGTGATGATTAGTTTTATGTGTTAATTAGCAAGGTTATGGTATTCAGCTACTTAATAAAAAATCTAGGTGTTTCTATTAAGGTATTTTGCTGTTGTAATGTAATTAACATCTATAATCAGTTGACTTCCTATAAAGGAGATTGTACTCCATTATGTAGGTAAGCCTCATCCAATTGTTTGAAAGGACTTAAGAGCAAAAACTGACATTTCCTAGAAAAGAAATTCTGCTTCAAGACTACAGCATCAATGCTGTGTGTGTGTGTGTGTGTGTGTGTGTGAAACCTTCCTTCCAATCAGCTATACTTCATAAATATTTCTGACATGAGGGTAAGAGGAAGAGTAGAAATTGAAAAGATAAGGAGTCTGAGTCTATTAAGATTTGGTCATTGATGAGATACGTTGAAAGAGGGAATAAAAGCATAGGATGACTCTCAGGATTTTGTAGCAGATAACTGAGCTTGTAGAAATGCCTCTCATTGAGACACAGAATACAAGAATAATACGCTGTTCAGAGAACATAAGTTTAATTTTGAAATTTTCATTTTCAGATATCTATGAGACTGCAAAGAGAAAATTAACAGTAGTAATTGTTAGACTTAAAAGTGTGCTAGTTAAAGCATTGTTAGCTAGGAAAAGACTTGTGGAAGCAATCAGCCTATACGTATTCACTGAGAAAATACAACAGGCAAAAACTGATGATGGGATTCCATGAAATAGTGTCAAGATTATCAGAAGACTAAAGAAAAGTCCTTCAACTAAGGATTTAAAGAAGCTGTAACAGGGTGCAGCCAAGAGGGGGGCCCCAAAAAGGGAGTTGGAATGGGGCCCAGAACTCAGGGTGTCCAGGAAATATTAGACAGCCATATGATGTCCTCACCCCCTCCCCCACAGGTATGAGTTGGGGGAAGGGACAAATGGAGCAGGGCCATTGAGTTGTTTTGCATAGCAATGGTTTTGCAGATAACCTCCAGACTGGTTATTTAACATATCTATAACCTTTAACTGGTTTCATAGATATGTTAAACAGCTGTGGCCATGCTCTGAGCCAGGGGGGATGGAAAGGACTTCCCCAAGGATGTGACTGGGGGAGGAACCCTAAGTTAAAGCACCTGTGTGGGAGCTTGGAGAAGATTGGCTCCAGAAAATGGGACACAGCTGCCCAGACTCATGATGGCATCCCAATAACCTTGGAAACATACAGGAATGCTGGCAGGTGTAACCGATTGTAGGAGGAGTCGGAAATGGGGCTGCAGAGGAGGATTTAAATGGGGCTGGTGTGGGGATTTAAACCCAGGCATGGCAGCCATTTGGGGAGATCCATGCGGTTTCACCAGAGAGCAGGACCCGCGGCTCCATGAGGGAAAATCACCATGTGGCTTTAGCAGAGAATTGCCACTAGGCTTTGCCCAAGCAGAGACCCTCTCTCAGCTTTGCCAGAGGGAGAGATTCCACGTGGTTTCACCAGAGTGCAGGCCCCTGCAGCTTTGGTGAAGAGGGAGAGCCATGAGGCTTTGCCACAGTGGGGACCCCTTCCCCACAGCTTTGGTAGAGGAGGGACTACGCGGCTTTGGGGTGCTCCCTTCGGCTGTGTGGCCTGGGAGCAAGAGAGACTGCCTGGAAAAAGGGTGAAAGAACTCTTGCCAGTAGGCCATGAAAAGGTACCACATGGCTTCAGATTAACCAGAGATCCTGCCTGGAAGACGACACAGCTGACAGTGTCAAGAGCCTGGATCCCGGACGTGTGCTTCTCTTCCTTGCAATTACGGTACCCTGACTTAGGGCAGAGGGAGATAGGAAGCACTGTGGGCGTCTGTGGGTATCCTAAAGGACTTTGATATTTTAATGAAGTTAAGTCACTACTTTAACTCTGTATAGCATTAAATAAATATTTCCTTTCCTTTTCACAAATCTCTGGCTTTGAGAGACATCTTTCCATAAGGCAGCAGACAATAACGGACCTTTTCTGTTGCTCGGTAACAGTTTTTGGGGGCTCGTCCAGGATCTTAATTGCCCATGGAAGACTGACCCCTCAGGTTCAAGTAAGTGAGACTTTGGAAGTGTTTTGCCAGTCTCAAGAACCTTCTGTTTGCTCTGCAACAAAGCCACAAGGAGTTGAATAGGAGGGGCAGAGACATGGAATGGGCTGGTCCCACATCCATATATGGCAGATAAAAATCAGGAAAAATATCTCAGCTGTGGAGGTACCCAGAGGAGTAAGGGGCACAGCCCCACATCAGGCTTCCCAGTCCAGTGCCAGGAAGAGAAGTCCCCATAACTTCTGGCTGTAAAATCCAGTGGGGGTTGTGGCTGAGTTAGACAGAGGGCTACTGATGTCCCAGGTAGTTCCTCTTAAAGGGCCCACACAGGGACTCACTCCCTCTGAGCTCTAGGACTATGGCAGCAATTTGACAGGGATTTTGCTGCCCTAGTCCTGCAGGGATTTATGGAGAGGAACTGAAATATCTGGTATCAGGGCACAAGCTGGGAGTGGGGAAAGCTTTCTGCTAGACTCAAGTGCTAGCAGAGGCCACTTTTTCTTTTCCTAGACCCCCCAAAACACACATACAAACACAGACAGATCCAGCAGGCCGATGCCATGTGAGTCTCCATCAACCTGGTTCACATTGTTCATCCCACCCTGGTGATTCCCTGAGACCCCACCCCATCAAAATTACTGGCCCACTGACACTATTTATAGTGGCTTTTCTGTTTAAATGGCCTGTCTTTGCTCATGTGTCAGACTTTCCTAAAATCTCCAGTCAAGCAGCATCTGGCCTCAGTGAGCCCTGTACCTCTCATTAAGTGGTCCTAGCCCCAGCACTAGCAGCAACTGCCCTTCATCTCACTGGGGCACTTCCAAGCCGAGCACAAGTAACAGCCATCTGCAGATTGCTTAGTAGCTCATGCCAGGTGACCGTGGGCAGAACGCAGGCAGTGACTGACCTTGGCTAGCACCTCCTGGAAGGCTCCAGATTCAGCACGCTCGGTGGACAACTTCAGACCACATCAAAGCACCACGCAAACATTTTCACAAACAACACACTCAAGGGGCTGACTCAGTGGGCGTCAGAGCCCTGCTGAACTAAGTCCTGTTCTGTGGGGTTGGCCTCAGCACAACTGATCTTCCACTGTGTTCAGTGGTCACAGACAGTCCTTGCCATAGACAGTGCCTGCAGTAGACAGGCCTGGGGGTAAATCACTCCCATTGATAGGCAAACAGAAATCAAGGCTCAACTACAAGAAGAAGGTGTACAAAGCCCAAACAAGAGTGAGGACACCTGGACTTCCCAGCTCAGGTGGATGGAGAGGCTGTGTCACTGAACTCTATAGAACACGTACTATGTAAGGCCATTCTACCAACCCCAGGAGGCATAGCAGCTCTGCCTAATATGTAGAAACAAACACAGGGAGACAGCCAAAATGTGGAGACAGAGAAATGTGTCTGAAAGAAAGGAACAGGAAAAGGCTCCAGAAAAAGGACTAGACAAAATAAGATAATCTACTAGATGCAGAGTTCAATACACTGGTTATAAGGATGCTCAATGAACTTAGTGAAAACTTTAATAAAGAGATAGGAAACATAAAAGCAAAGATAGAAAACACAAAAATGAACCAGTTGGATATGAAAAATACACTAACTGAAATGAAGAATACACTAAAGAATATTTTACAGGGAATCAGTGGTGGAGTAAATATAGCAAATAATCAAATCAGGAAGCAAAAAACACAAGATCAGAATAGCAAAAAAGAAAAAAGAATCCCTAAAAATGAGATAGTGTAAGGAGCCTCTGGGACAACTTCAAATATACCAACATTCATGTCAACATTGATGCCGGAAGGAAAAGAGAGAGAGAAAGAAATTGAAAACCCATTTCAACCCATTTCATTTTTTTTATTTGATTCCAAATATACATGAAATTATGTATATAATTTGTCTCCCTGACTGGCTTATTTCACTTAGCATAATACTCTCCAGGTTCATCCATACTGTTGCAAAGGGTAAGATTTCCTTCTATTTTTATGGCTGAGTAGTATTCCATTGTGTAACTGTATCCTGGCTTTTTAATGCACTCCTATTGATGGACATGGGGGCTTCCAAGTCTTGGCTATTGTAACTCTGCAATGAACATAGGGGTGCATATATTTTTTCAAATTAGGTTTTCAGTTTTCTTCAGATACATTCCCTGAAGTGGAATTGGTGCGTCATAAGGCAGTTCCTTTTTTAATTTTTTGAGGTAAATCCATACTGTTTTCCACAATGGCTGCACCAATCTGCAATCCCATCAAGAGTACAGAGAACACACTGACAACTTCCAGAGAGGAGGGAGTAGGGGTGCTAAAAGAAAAAGATAAGGAATTAAGAAAAAAAGAAACCTCAGCCTCATAGATGAGAGTATGGTGATTATCATAGGAAAAGGAGGGCCTAGGAAGATAAGTGAGGGTAAAGGGGGGAAAGCAGTGATGGAAGGAGACTTGACCTCAGGTGCTGACCACAAAATATAATACACAGATGATGTACTATAGAATTATACTCCTGAAATGTATATAATTTTATTAACCAATGTCACCTCAATAAGTTTAATTTAAAAAAAAAAAGAAAATCCATTTGAAAAATATAATGACAGGAAATTTTTCTAACCTGGTGAAGGAAAGAGACAAAAAAAGTCCAGGAATTGAAGAGAGTCACAAAAAAGATGAACTCTAAGAGGCCCAAACCAAGGCACATCATCATTAAAATGCAGAAGGTTTAAAGCAAAGAGAGTTTTTATACCAGCAAGGAAAAAGCAGTTTCTTACCTGTAAGGGAATTCCCATAAGACTATCAACTGATTTCTCAAAAGATACTTTGCAGAACAGAAGAGAGTGGCAAGAAAAGTGATGAAAGGACCTACAATCAAGATTGCTCTGTCCAACAAAGTTATCATTTATAATCAAAGGACATATAAAGAGCTTTACAGACAAGAAAAAAAATAAGGAGTTCATCACCACCAAGCCAATATCACATGAAATGTTAGAGTCTTCTTTAAGAAGAAAAAATGAAAAATATAAAGAATAAAATGGCAATAAATACATTTCTATCATCAGTTGAATCTAAAATAAATAAATAAATAAAAGAACAGGCAGAACAGACACAGACCTGTAGATACAGAGACAGGGGAAGCATTTGTTAAAGGGGAGGGGTTTGCGGGCTAGGTGAAAAAGATAAAGGGATTAAGAAAAAATAAATACACCTTACAATAGCAAAAAGAAAAAAAAAAGTTTGCTGAGTCTAACTCCACAGATTCTGACTGGCTAGGTGTGGAGGAAGGAAGCTCAACTCAAGAATGTTCACCTGGAACAAATTTTCAGGGATACTGCTGCTGCTGGTAAGTTGACTATACTTGCTGAGCTACTGGACTAGAGGAAACCATAATGTCTGTTTCAAAATGAAACTCTAGTGGCTGTGTGTAAATCATTAATTCACCATCAGAGCACCAACAAAAATTACCTCTGCTTAATCAGTATTAACAAAGATATTTTTCTTGACCCACAGGCAGCATTCAACATGAAAGTCATTATTGACTTTATTCATTTGAAACCCACTTATAGGAGCAATGAACTCCCCTTGGAAAAAGTTACAGTCAAATTGTTAATGTAGAGCCAGAAAGTGTTTCAAGACAAAATGAATGGCTGAGTTAGCAGGTAATGAAGCTAAAAAGGAATAGAAACACTTCTGTGTGTGAGTGAACAATGGAGCAGGTGAGTAAGATTTCCTGGCAACAGAGTGCTCTCATAGAAAAGAAAGTATTCAAGAATTCAAGACACAGGGTTCAGTTATGTGTTAAAGTAATTTAATTTTTTCCCCAAAATACTTATTAAAATGTGGACACAAATACACAAGAAGACACAAAAAGATGCTGTAGCAGAAGTTCTGGAAGCCCCACCCACAGCCTTTCAGCAGTCCTGTTCTTGCTCAGCAATGGCTTCCTACTGTGTGTGCCTGAGTGACAACTCTCTATGGACATGAATATAGGCACATGTGCAACATACCTGGGCCTGGTCAGAGTGTGAGGTGTCGTTGCCCTTGGGAGTAGTTGGTGGGTTCATCCCTGTTTATTCACCACTTAGTGGGACTTCTTTGAAGCATGTTCTAGTAACACAGTACCCCAGAATGCCCCAGTGGGACCAAGTCCCAGTTGTCCCAAGCAACAACCTACTTATGGAAGAAACATGCACTGGCTTCTGTTTCTTTCTCGTCTCATTTCCCCACTCCCTTATTGGTATTTCCTGAGATCACCAGTTGCCTCCAAGTAAACTCCACTCCACTACATTGTTTCAATGAGTCTACACTCCACTTATTGTTTCAAGATCTGCATCTGGGGAAGTTCAGCTCTTCACTGAAATGGTGATTAATATAGTAAGAAAGAAAAAATAGTTTCCATTATGATATGAAGATGAAATGCAACATAATCATTGAGTGGGAAGAAATCCTTAGAATGATAAAAACAAAATTATATCAATTACATAAAACACATACACACAAACAATAGTATATACATTTATGAGTGTATCTGTATTATATAAAAGCTGAGAAAGTGATCTAGAAAAATTCAAATCAAACTGATAACTATGACTCTCCCTATGAGGAGAGGTGGTTGGATCTTGTATGTAATGTTTTTATTTTATATGGTGAATATATTCATACATTATTCTATAATTAATAACTTCTAAAATAATTTAAAGTGTACATAAGTCCTAATATTGATGTGAGTGAAATCACTCTTAATGCTCCTGCGAAAAACATTTATTAAAAGTCTAAGATTTTAACAACAACAAAAAAGTGACCATTGATGTCAAAAACTAGGAACTTATTTGGTGATTTGATGAACAATTTCAATGGAACAGAAGCCAGAAGGCAGGAGACAGAAGAATGGATGAGAATTCTTCTCCAGTGGAAAACTGGGGAAGAATTATGCTGTAGAAAAAAATAAAATAGAGTAGTAGTTAGAAGACAATGAATATTCAAAGAGGAATGCATGTTTTAACTATGGGAGAATCTAAAATATTTAAATTAAGAGATATTTTTGTGTTGTTTGTTTAAGCAGGAGAGAATCATTTTAGAATATATTTACATGCTAAAGGGAAAGAAGAAATGAAACAGGTGTTCTTAATTTGACAAATGCTTAGATGGTCTGAAAATAAATCCCAAAAATTTCAGACAAAGATTGCGCATATAAACTATTATGTACAAGTTATTTCTTCTTGGGAGAAGGTAACCAGCTTTTTGTTTTAAGGTCCCTGACATACATGTTTAAAAAATTAGTTGAATGAATGGATTAATCAAATAATCATGAATATCTGTGACCCAAAGATGGTTGATAGAATCTTTAAAGATAAAACATCAACACGGAAACTAATAAATATTTTATACTGCATGAAATGTTATGAATTGCAACATAATATATTAATTTAAAAAATAGAAGCTTTGAAAATCCATAAAGTATACTGCACTGGCTACATTCAGGGAATTCTCAGCACTGAGATGGCCAAGCCACCGTCGGGTACAGCCAAAGCAAATCAACTTTTCTGGTAAATTTTTCACCTAAAGTACTAGACAAGTTATATATTCCTTGAAGACACTTCCTTATTTTTAACAAACTTTATTAACATTGTTGGTTTATAACCCTTTCTTTCTGTTTTACACAGGACTATGTAACCCAACCAAAAATCTTGTTAAATACAAACATTAAAATTTTTTCTGTTCCAGGAATAGTTTGAGAGAAGGAAGCTCAGCTTAGCTCTGTGGTAGGTCTCAGTCTCTGAGAAGGCCATGAGCAGAGGAGATGAGCTGTATTATTTTAAGTATTTCTTTTAGTGAGAGTCTGGAAAAATAGCTGAGAAGATATCTAAATGGGAGTGTTCTATCATGAAAGGTTAACATAGAAACAGGCTGCTAAACCAAAACAACCACAAATATGTAAGTGGTAAAATGAAAGAAAGCATGTATTCTAAATCTGTATTAAACATAATGCTATATAGCTGTAGGAAACTTTAGTGAGGATTGTGGAATGAATCTTTAATGGCCTCATTTATGCTTTTCCCAGTGCACTATGTTCACAATGAGAATTGCTTACAAATCTTAACGTACCATTTTCCTGCATGGAAAACTGTCCACAATCTCATAGAACAGCAATTGCAAATTAGAAATATTTTGTTTGCTTTGAGCACAACACATTTGGAAATTTGCAAAGTTACATAAGAGCACACAAAAGCATATCTGAGCAGTCGCAGCTCTCTTCTGCTCTTGGGGTTCAGAGAAGGGGGAACTGGGCTGCCCCCAGTGCTGTTGCCACGTCAGAAGACTCACACTCCTTGGTGTCCAGCTAGAAATGATTCTCATTCCCCACCCCACCCCAACCACACTCAGCTCTGCGTTGCACCTAGTGGAGGATACTCAATGACCCCAGAACATTCTAAGTCCTGAGAAACACTAACTTACATTGCAAAGCATGGAGAGGTATGTTCCTGTCCCTCATGTTATTTGGTTACATTTTAGGTAAATAAGACCTTATTATAACACATGTTATGGCAATTTCAAGCATTAGAAACTATTAAATTCAAGTTTTCATGAGAGTTCATTTGTATAAAAACCTACTATATTTTTTATTTTTTAAAATCCTGTTTATCAAAATATTAAGGATGTTGGGGTTTTTTTTCTAACTAGTTAAACAGTTGATTCCTCTTTCCCTGTATCCATTTTGCTGATACTACTTCTCCACACCAAATTAAATATTAATAAAAAATTTTGAAGAATAGAAAGAATTCTTGAAGAATTGAGCATCTTTTCATGTGTCTCTGGATCCTCTGTATGTCCTCCTTGGAGAAGTGTCTGTTCAAGTCCTTTGGCCATTTTTTAACTGGGTTGCTTGTCTTCTTAGGGTAGAGTCATTTAAGTTCTTTATATATTTTGGAGATTAAACCCTTGTCTGAAGTATCATTGGCAAGCATGTTCCCATACAGTCGGTTCTCTTTTTATTTTAATACTGTTTTCTTTAGCTGTGCAGGAGCTTTTTATTTTGATGAGATCTCATTTGTTTATTCTTTCCTTTATGTCCATTGCTTTAGGGGACATATCAGTAAAAATGGTGCTGCATGAAATATCTGAGATTTTCCTGCCTATGTTCTCCTCTAGGACTTTAATGGTGTCACGGCTTATATTTAAATCTTTTGTCCACCTTGAATTTATTGTTGTGTATGGTGTAAGTTGGTGCTCGAGTTTCATTTTTTTTGCATGAAGTTGTCCAGTTCTCCCAACAACACTTATTGAAGAGGCAATTTTTACTCCATTTTATGTTGCTGCCCCCTTTGTCAAATATTAATTGACCTTAGACTTGGGTTTATTTCTGGGCTCTCTGTTCTATTCCATTGGATCATTGGGCCTGTTCCTATGCCAGTACCAGGCTGCTTTGATTACAGTGGCCTTGTAATAAAGTTTGGTGTCAGGTATTGTGATCCCTCCTACTTTGCTCTTGTTTCTCAAAATTGCTGCAGCTAGTCGGGGTCATTTCTGGTTCCATATAAATTTTTGAAGTGTTTGTTCTATGTCTGTGAAATATGCCATTGGTACTTTAATAGGTATTGCATTGAATTTGTAAATTGCTTTGGGTAGTATGGGCATTTTGATGATGTTGATTCTTCCGATCCATGAACACGGTATATGTTTCCATTTGTTTCTGTCTTCCTTCATTTCTTTCTTCAGTGTTGTGTAGTTTTCTGGGTACAGGTCTTTTACCTCCTTGGTTAGGTATATTCCTAAGTATTTTATTGTTCTTTTTGCTATATCGAATGGGATTTTTTTCTTGATTTCTGCTTCTGCTATTTCATTGTTGGTATACAAAAATGCCTTTGATTTCTGGATATTGACTTTGTATCCTGCTGTTTGGCCAAATTCATTCATTAGGTTGAGCAGCTTTTTGGCCAAGTCTATACGATTTTCTATGTACACTATCATGTCATCTGCAAACAATGATAGTTTTCTTTCCTCCTTTCCGATTTGGATGCCTTTTATTTCCTTTTCTTGTCTACTCACTGTGGCTAAGACTTCTAATACTATATTGAATAGAAGTGATGAAAGTGGACATCCTTATCTTCTGCCTGATCTTAGTGGAAGAGATTTTAGTTTTGGCCCATTGAGTATGATGTTGGCTATAGGCCTGTCATATATTGCCTTTATTATGTTGAGGAATGCTCCCTCTATTCCCACTTTGCTGAGTGTTTTCATCATAAATGGGTGCTGTACCTAATCAAATGCTTTTTCTGCATCTATTGATAGGATCATGTGATTTTTATCTTTGCTTTTGTTTATGTGAGGTATTACATTGATTGATTTGAGAACATTGAACCATCCTTGCATCCCTGGGTTAAATCCCACTTTGTCATGGTGTATGATCTTTTTAATGTATTGTTGGGTGCAGTTTGCCAATATTTTGTTGAGGATTTTAGCATCTGTGTTCACCAGTGATGTTGTCCTAAAGTTTTCTTTCCTTGTTACATCTTTATCTGGTTTTGGGATTAGGATAATGCTGGCCTCATAAAAAGAGTTTGGGAGTCTTCCATCATTTTGGATTTTTTGGAATAGTCCATGAAGGATAGTGGTTAGCTCTTCCTTAAATGCTTTGTAGAATTCTCCTGTGAAACCATCTGGTCCAGGGGTTTTTTGATTACTGCTTCAATTTCATCTGCTGTCATTGGTCTGTTCAGGCTTTCTGATTCTTCTTCATTGAGCTTTGGGAGATTATATTCTTTTAGAAAACTGTCCATTTCACCTAGGTTTTCAAATTTCTTGGCATAGCTCTTCATAGTAATTTCTTGCAATCCTTTGTATTTCTGTGGGGTCAGTTGTAATCTCTCCTCTTTCATTTCTGATTGTGTTTATTTGGGTCCTCTCTCTTTTTTCTTCTTGATGCGCCTGCTTAAAGGCTTGTAGATTTTGTTTATCTTTTCAAAGAACAAGCTCCTGGATTCATTGATCCGTAGAATTGTGCTTTTAGTCTCTATGTCATTTAATTCTGCTCTGATCTTGGTTATTTCCTTCCTTCTACTTGTTCTGGGCTGTCTTTGTTGTTGCTCTTCCAGTTCTTGTAGGTGTAGGGTTAGGTTGTTTGTTTGAAATATTTCTATCTTTTTTAGGTAGGCCTGTATCACTATGAACTTCCCTCTGAGGACTGCCTTTGCTGTGTGCCATAAGTTTTGGGTTGTTATGAGTTTATTTTCATTTGTTTCCAGAAACTTTTTGATTTCTTCCCTAATTTCATTCTTGACCCAGTCATTGTTTAATAGCATGCTATTCAATCTCCATGGTTTTGAGTGTTT
>PVKU01012018.1:0-38834 GCA_004027475.1 Anoura caudifer
ATTTGAATCTTGGCTAATGTAATTATGATGTGCCTTGGTGTGTTCCTCCTTGGGTCCAACTTCTTTGGGACTCTCTGAGCTTCCTGGACTTCCTGGAAGTCTATTTCCTTTGCCAGATTGGGGAAGTTCTCCTTTATTATTTGTTCAAATAAGTTTTCCACTTGTTGCTCTTCCTCTTTCCCTTCTGGTATCCCTATAATTCGGATGTTGGAATGTTTAAAGATGTCCTGGAGGTTCCTAAGCCTCTCTTCATTTTTTTTGAATTCTTGTTTCTTCCTTCTTTTCTGTTTGGTTGGTTGTTTCTTCCTTCTGATCCAGTCCATTGATTTGAGTCCCAGTTTTCTTCCCATCACTGTTGGTTCCCTGTGCATTTTTCTTCATTACACGTAGTGTAGCCTTCACTTTTTCATCTAATTTGTGAGCAAAATCAACCAATTCTGTGAGCATCCTGATCACCAGTGCTTTGAACTGTGCATCTGATAGGTTGGCTATGTCTTCATCGCTTAGTTTTATTTGCTCTGGGACTTTGATCTATTCTTCTGTTTGGGCCATGTTTGGTTTTTTTTTTTTTGGGGGGGGGGAGTCTGGTCACACCTGTTATGGAGCCTTAGGTGCTCCCCAGGGCAGGGCAGCCGAGTTGCTGGGTTGTGACACAGTATGTGGTAGTGGGGTCAGAGAGAAAACAATGGCGCTTGCTCTGCTCTCTGTTGTATTTTAGCCCCTTCCACTGCTTCCCCCAAGCAAACTGGGCCTTTCTGGTGCTGATTCCCAGGTGGGTGGGTTTGTGTACGTTCTAGGACCCTGTGGGTCTCTTCAACGAACTCTCCTGTGAGGCTGGGAGTCTCTCCCAGCACCCTCAACTCCCATAGGTGTTTTCAATTGGTGTTTTGAGACTTTATTTACAGGTGCTGGGACCCTCGGTTACGAGGTCTGTCTCACTCCCCAGTTTCACCTGCACAGGAATGTGGGACTTCCTGTTCCACCACCTGTCTTGCGTGCAGTGCCCCGCTTCACAATAGCTGCCTCGCTGGGTCTGCCAGTTTGCTCCCAGTGCCCGGGGTCTGCTCACTGCCGTCCTGCGCTCCCAGGGTTTGTCGGCTGCTGCCTTGCGTGCCCGGAGCCACTACTTTTTTCGCCGTGACCCCTCTCTGCCTAGCGCCCGTCTCCACCCTCCTACCGTCTGGATGAATGTGTCTATTTTAACTCCTTGGTTGTGGGACTTCCATACAGGTCAATTTTCTGTCAGTTCTGTTGTTATTTCGTTTCTAAAATGTTGTCCTTATTTTGGTTGTATGAGGAGGCACAGTGTCTACCTATGCCTCCACCTTGGCTGGAAGTCAAAATTTTATACTAGTTTTAAGAAAATACAAAAGTATCTTCTAATTAGTTGCAAAATATGAATTAAAACTGCAATTCTTATATCTGTCCTGGAAATTTAGAAGGTATTAAATCATTGTCCATATAATCTTTAATTCTGTTGTATGTATGCTTCTAGAATTTTGCCATGTTACTGAAACAATGATCAAACTATTCCTTTCTTTCTTTAAAGGTAGCAAGGCAATATTCATATGCCTGCTGTGAAAAAGAAAAAAGGAGAGACATTAGACTAATTTAATTAATTTGAAGTAGCCATTTGAACTTGAGTCATTTAAACAGTATATAAAAGTATAAATTGGAAAGAGTCAATCCCTGAAGATTAAAAAACTACCAAATGTTCTTAGTTTTAATATAGTTCAATTTCCCTTTTCTCCTCTTTATGACTGGTCCAACAGGAGACTGGATTAATCAGTTGTATATTTATACAAACGAATTCCAAACAGCAATGAAAATGAATGAACTACAACTCTGTAAATCTTACAAATGCAATGCTGAGAGAAAAAAAAAAAAGGCAGACCTAAGAAGCTATATTAAATGATTTCAAAAACAGATAAAATTAATCCATGGTGTTAGATGTCAAGATAGTGGTTACCCTGAGACAGGGGAGGAAGAGGTATAACTAGGAGTCACAAAGGGGCGTCTGGGATTCTGGTAATATTTTGTAATCTGTGTCCTTTTCTGTATTTATATTATACTTCAGTTAAAAGGGGGGGAAGCTATAAGATTTTAAATTTTTACCTCTGAAGTAGAGGTATTCCAAAACTTTGTTCTTGATACTTTTACACTAATACGCTCACTTGTTTGCAGAATCATGGCACAAAATGACATAATTATAGGAGGTTACTTGGATATCACGTGAGCCAAATGAGAATGCACTGACTTTCAAGGTTACATGACACAGGGCACAACCAAGACTAGAACACAGGCCTCCAAAGTCCTGTTGTGCCTTACTACTATACAATATTGCCAACTCCTTTTTCTCTAGCAGCTACTTTAAAAATATTTGTAAATATGCCATCCTATTCCCAAGTTCTAAACAATACAATTATATCAATACAGTGTTGCTCTAAAAGAAACACTGGAAAATGTTATACAGAAGTGCATGAAAAGAATAATAAATCTGCCTTACTATGGTACTAAGTAATGTACACATAAAGTAAATGTAACTGGAAATAAAAAAGTTCTAATGAGAAATAAGAGAATTTTAGCAGCAACTTGCTGGGAAATAGAAGCTTTCTAAAAATGACCCCCAAAACATTCAAACATTTTTAACATTCTGATTTCTTATTATAAAACACATGTAGCTAAAAACATTTGTTAGAGTCTATTTTTAATATATTTCCCTTACTTCTCTTTAATGTGAACCAGTTAATGAAAAATTTTTAATGGTACTAAAAGGTCAATTTGGAAGTCTAATATTTAATGCATTAAAGGGATTTTAAATATGTAATAGTTCAAATTTCAACTTACTTTGAAGTAAAATATACTTTGTAAGTAAAATATGCAATAAAAAAGTTTTCAGAAATTAAAACCAACAACAAAAACATCTAGTTTTAGTAGATAATCAAAAAAGCCCCAAAGCAGTCAAGTACCATAACTATATAAAGTCATTACATATGTTTATTTGGTTGGCCAAAAAGTCTGTATGGTTTTTTTCCATAAAATAAAAAGTATTTTTCATTTTCACCAATAACTTTATTGACTTGGTATTTTGAGTATGTTGGCTATCTCTCACATGGTATAACTTTGATTGTTCTCAATGTCTCAATTTGATCACTATCAACTTCAACTGGTCTATCTGACCATGGAGCATCACCCATTGAGAAATGGATGGATGATGCTCCAGCACGAAACTTCACAAACCACTTCTGACAAGTTCAATCAGTCACAAAACGTTTTCCATACATTGCACCAATCTTTTTTTGTATTTCAATTGTGTTTTTACCTTTCTTGAAATAGTAAGCATAATATGCCAAAAATGTTGCATATTTTCTTACATCTTCAATGTTAAAATGGCTACACAAAAGTTCACTAATTTTGATGTTTTTTAATGCATGCTGATATGATGGCTGTCACAATACAATCTAACAAAATTGTCTTGAATGAAGTTGAAGATAACTAAGCACTACAAGAGCCATCTTATGGGAAAAAAAACAAACGAACTTTTCGGCCAACCCAGTACATACCATTTTTAAGTGGGTTATCACACATCTGCGAAGAAAATATTACTGTCTGCTGCCAGCCTAAGTCTATATTACCCATTCAGACAAAGGGTCTTACCCTACTCAGAACACTGGCAATTAACTATGAAGTAACAGGAACAGTTATACAACTTAAATTTCATGTATCAATGAAAAAGTATATAACCTTTCTGGAAGAATAAAGATTTCAATGTCTCTAATAACATTTTTAAAAATATTTTATTTATCTATTTTCTGACAGAGAGTAAGGGAGGAAGAAAGAAAGGGAGAGAAACATCAATGTGCGGCCGCCTCTCAAGTGCCCCCAACCAGGGACCTGGTCCGCAACCCAGGCATGTGCCCTGACTGGGAATCGAACTAGTGACCCTTTGGTTCCCAGGCTGGCACTCAATCCACTGAACCACACCAGCCAGGGCTGAGTTTGCTTCGTTTACTTTTTTTTTTTTTTAAGATTCCACATATTAAGTGAAATCATGTTACTGTCTCTCTGTCTCAGTTATTTCATTTAGCATAACATCTATCACCTAGGTCCATCCATGTTTTTGCAAATGGTTAAGATTTCATTCTTTCTTTATGGCCGAGTAACAAATAGTCCCTTGTATATATACCTATTTTCTCTATCCATTCACCTTTTGATTGGAGCGTTTAATTCATTTAAAGTAATTACTCAGAGGTATGTAGTTATTGCCATTTTACTGTACTCTGTTTGTTTAGTTCTTCTCTGTTCCTTCCTTATTATTTGCATTATTAGAAATATAGAAATTAACAAAAGGGAGGTTAAGCCAAAAGTTATATAAGCAATGGATAATAGGCTCAGAATTTGAACGCAGGCCAGTTTTTTCTTTTTCTTAATTCCTGGAAGTATAGTCTATAGCTCCCACTCCCACCATTCTTCTCAATAATTCTAGAAGCCATTTAGTACCATGTAGTAAATTCCTTTCTGCTCAAACTAGCTAGAGAAACTGGATTTTTGCACCTGTGTATGACAGATACATAATGGTGCAGGTCCCCTGCCCCCCAGATACATTAACCATCCATACTCTTTCTACTAATTTGAAAATATAACCATCATATATCAAATACTTTATATATTTGAGTCTGTTCTTTTTTAAAAATTTTTTTCCAGTTTATTCAGCTGCCAACAACATAATTTTTTTGATTACTATAGCTTTACAGTAATCTTTAATATGTTTGGATAAATGCCCAGGCCTGTCTTGATCACTGTGCTATTCAAACTCACCAGTGACTATTATAACTCATTATAATGACTCAAATTTTATTATTTTCTAAATTTAACAGCAGTTGATATCCCTCAAGTTAATGCAGGTAATGGCCTAATGCAGGTAATGACCTTTATATTTCTTATAAACTAAATGACCCCACTGTAGGAGAACCCATAGGCTCAGTTAAGAAAAAGAACCTCTTTAACCAAGTAATTTTAAAAAATCACAAATAATGGAACAACCATTTTTTCTATCACATGCCTCCCTTGTATGATGCACTCTAAAGACACAACATCACTTATATAGTATACATGCTAAAAATGCATATCCTACTTCGAATAATGAAACATCACACAAGCTAAATTTGAGAAACAGTCTACAAAATGGCTGGTGATCTTCAAAAATGTTAATGCCATAAAGCAGAAAAAGACTCAGGAATGGTTTGGTTACAGATTAAAGAAAGCAAGAAGACTACAGAAATAGAAAAACTAAATGCAATACCATGATCCCAGGCTGAAAAAGGAAAAATAATTATATAGGGGAAAAATTGGTGAATTTTAAATGCCGCCTAAAGATTTTAAAATAGTTTTATACAAATGGTTATTTCCTGATTTTGATCATTGTATAACAGTTGTATAAGTGAATGCCCTTATTCTTAGGAAATGTACCCTGAGGTATTTAGGAATAAATGGGTATTATATTGAACTTACTCTCAAACAGTTCAGTAGGAAAGAAATGTACGTAGAGAATGAATGATAAAGTATACAAGGGGGAACCCCCGTCAAAACAAACAAACCAGAATTATCTTCTGGAGCCTTGTAGTATGGCTTTCCCCAGCTAGGTAAGAGTTCTGTGAATCCATGTGTATCAGTATACCAGCTGGCGCTGTTGTGAGAGGCTGCATTCAGCTTCACTGATTTTTTTTGTTTGGAGACTCTTTCAAGGCATTTGCCTATTCTATAATGAGTGATTTACGAGCATACCTGCCCACACCAAGCCGAGTGTTCAGCAGTATTTAACTAAAGAACCCACATGATTCCGCTGTCCCACCCTCCCAACTCACCCATCTCATCCCCAGGATGAAAGATGAAAAAGTCCTCAAAGGGAAACGTTTTGCCGATGTGCAAGAGGTGAAACAAAAAAAATGGCAGAACACTAAAAGGCTTCAAAAATCAACAAGTTCAAAAACTGTTTTGAGCAATGGGAAAAAAGTCTCGATAGGTATATTGCATCAAATGGTGAGTACTTTGAAGGTGACTGAAATTTAAACATGTAAGAATGCATATAACATGCATTCAATTTTTTATAAATAAAATTGACAATTATATTTAAAAGAATATAATTTTTTATAAATAAATTCCAGTTTTTTTTGGGGGGTCCCCCCTCATAATGTAGCAAAATGTTACCAACTGTATATCTGAGCAAAGAATATTCAGTTCTTAGTGTCAGTCTTATGACTTTCCTATATATTTGAAACCATTTCAAAATAAAATTTAAGAAAAAGAAAGGAGAAATAATGCATTATAGAAATAAATTTGCACATCATAACCATGGAATTCATAGTTTTAACTTTTCTCTCAAGGTCTAAGAAATATCAAAACAAGTACAAGATATGGCCTCTATTCTTAAGAAGTTGTACATCTAGCTGGAGCGATAAAAGCAAATATTTTTATAAGAAATATCATAAAGCAGTACAACAGGAACTACCAAAAAAGTGACAGGTGTTAAATGCTTGAAGTTTAGAAGAAATAAAAGATCACAATGGACAAAAGTGGTCCTACTGAAAGAAAAGAGTTTTGATTTAGGTCTTGAAGTCTAAGCAAAACCTGGCTAGGCAGGAAAAAGAAATAACATTCTCAAGTGGGAAAATATTTGTGGATAAATGAAGTAAAGACTGACTACAGTCTGTTACCATTGGAGAATGAAAATCAAGGCTGGAAAAGGAAGCCAGGCCAAATTAAAGAGGGTTTTGAATCCTACCCCAAAGAAAATTGGATTTCATATTACAGACAATGGCCAACCACTAAGTGATTCTGACACACTGTTATTAATACAAATAATTTCTCTAGTTGTCTAGAATCTGACTGATTTCACTGAGTTTGACAATTCCTAAAAAGAACAAACCTTTCCTTTTGTGCTAAAAAGACCTTTTGATTCCTCCACTTGAGTGCCTGCTTTTTCAGGTCACATAACACAGAATTTAACACAAACATATAGTGAGTGCTTACTGTGGGTTAGGCAAGCTAGGAAAACTGACTCAGCATCACCCATATAGTGCTTAAAGGGACCACTTAATTCAACACCATCTACAGCTATAGTTGTTATGGGTCAAACTGAACTTAGTTTTAGTGTATCTCTTCTCCTTACCAAATACTAAAATGTAAATGTTTGCTGATAAACTTCACTATGTATAGGAACAGTTTTTTATTAGTGTTGATTTGTCAACACTATAAGGTTTCATTAAGAATTTTAATTCAGAATCATGTATCAGTGATCACATCTGGAAGTATTTTTTGTTGCACATAAGCCAAATTTATATAAAATTCACTCTACAAAGTCAAGTTTATAAATGACAAAATGTAACCTAAGATGCCAATTTTTAAATTCTGCATGAATAATCTTTTTTGAGAACCCTTCGTTATATTTCCAACACCCTTTCTCCCTTACCAGAAGAATCAAATTACCTCAGCACCTTATATAAAAAAAGACCTAGATTCAAAGTTTTACGATGATTCCAGAACAAATGACAATTTAATAGGAATAACTAAGAGTTGAATATTTATGCTTTCTAAAAGCATATGGTATGGTAATGGGAAGAATTAAAATACTAAAGGGTCTCATAATCTTAGCATTTCAAGGATATCTTAGCTCAAAAAACATTTACCTAGATTCACTACTAACCTGTAACTGTAGCTAACAATACTAGTTTTATTCTAAAAAACTGTTAGAAGAATCCTTCATTTCCATGATCCCTGTTGGAGGACAGAACAATTACAGTAAGCCATTCAGCAGGAGGCAGCAACCTACTGCCCAGAAACCAAATCTGATCCCATCGCCTGTTTTTGTAGGGCCAGAAAACTAAGAATGATTGCTTATATTTTACAACATCTGAAAAACAAAGAATAGTATTTCAGGACCCATAAAAATTATATGAAATTTGGTGTCCATAAATAAAAGTTTTATGAGAACACACCACCACCCGTTCTTCTAGGTATTGTCTAAGGCTGCTTTACAAAAACAGCAAAGTTGATTAATTCTTCCCACAAAGCCTAAACTATTTACTACCTAGCCACACTTGACAGAGAAAGTGTGCCAATCCCTGACATACAGCAGAGTAGACAAGGGATTCAGACCAACCTGGGTCGAAACCTATGTCACTAATTACGTAGTTTTTCCATCATTTAATGGCTCTAAACTCAGATTTCTAAATTTTTTAGAAAAGTCAGACTATTATCTACCTACTGTGTGAAAATTAAAAATGATAAACACATATAAAGTGCTTAGACTTTACCTAATACATAGTAAGAGCTAAACATTAATAGTGTTGTTACATTTTTATTATTATCATCACCATATATTTAAAGGGGAATCTGTCCCTCTCAAACTGTTGGGTTCCAGGCCTCCTTCCAACTATACACATGGCACAGAAGTACAGTACCAATCTTTGTGCCATGTGTATATAATTTTTTCTCTTTCTTTCTAGGTAACTAATACACTAAAAAACATGTAAAAAGGACTATATAACATACAGGGTGGCTATAAAGTCTGGAAACATAGATGAATATATATAAATGACTCATAATATTAACCTATGATTCCAGACTTTATAGCTACCCTGTACAACTACTTCCACAGATAATGATACCATCATTGTATTACAAATAAAATCTGTACCACGTTCAAGTGAACTGTTATATTAACTTTATATAACAGCTATGTCAAGACATTTGGTTTGCTTAATAAATGACAAACCAAATTTAAGTTCAGAAAACTATACTTATCTAACACAGATTCAAATCGTTTTAATTTCAGATCCTATGATGAAGGAAAAAAGGCTACCACACATGGAAAGATACACTATGTCTATTGGATTATGAAAAAAATAAACTTACCTTTAAATAATATTTATGAAAAATGTTGTTATAGATATTTATAAATTGATTTTAAGTTCTTAAAAGTGTAATGGTGTTAAGTTCAACTTTATAAACCAAGTTAAAAACTGACACACACTAAGCCTAGCTGTGTAACCTTGGGCAAGTTACTTTTAACCCAAGCCTTAGTTACTCTTCTGTAAAATGGGGTTAAAACTAACTCCTTTATAAACATATTGTGAGGACTGAGTCAATACATGTTGTATACTTGAAACTTGATGCATAGTGGTGCTCAATAAATGTTACTACTATATATTCATTTAATTAAGTAGCTAGATTTTGAGGGAATGCTTTCAGTTTTAATTCCTATCTAGCAGGTAGGCAAAAAAAAAAAAAAAAAAAAAAAAACCCTCTGAAAATTAACACTTCATAGAATCTTCAGAAATTCAATTCTATTGATAGGAATTAGAATACAGGTATCCTCCACTTAAAAGAAATTATATGGACTTTAAACTTTAAGTCATAAATCTAAAGACTATCATCTTCTAAACTTGGAAATTTTGGGAAGTATAATACTACTCCACTGCAATGTTGGTGCTGCAGTCAGCAATCGGAGGATGCAATTCATTTCACTGATCTGTGTTACCCCTAGGAGAAAAAAGCAGGCGATCCAATAATAGGGGAGGTGGTAAAGACCCTAAACTATGCTGTGGTAGTTTGCGCGAGGGCCCTCGTTTCCTGCCTATTTCCCCTACACTCCCTTGCAAAGCACTGGAAATTTTAATCGTTTGCTTTATGTATTATTTTCTCTCACCAAAAATTCAAACAGAGATATGACAATATTATCATAGGAGTGTATGAAAAAACTCTTAAAATGCCAAAAATATTTAAAACATTCCTTTAGGTCTGAATTTAGAATTGTTATGATGTTTAGAGCCAAAGTGCTGAACCTGAAGATTATTGTTTCTACAGAGAAAATCTGAGCCTGAATTAGTGACACAATTTCTGAAACTCTTTTCAACTAGAGCTAGCTTTTTTTTTTTAAAGATTGATTGACCAATTGATTGATTATTAGAGAGAATGGAAGGGAGAGACAAAGGAAAGAAAAGAAACACTGATACGTGAGAGAACTGTAGATTGGCTGCTTCCCGCAGGCCCCCAATTGGGAACCTAGCCCTCATCCCAGGCATGTGCCCTGACCAGATCTGAACTTGTGATCTTTCATTTCATAGGCCGGCATCCAATCCAATGAGCCACACCAGCCAGGGCTAGAGAGAGAGCTTTTGATCCCAATGACCAGCCAACAAAAATTCAATATATTTTTGTTAAATGAATTAAATTTGCTTTGCAGCCACAAATTAGCATTTATATATGCATTTACACCGAATTCACAAAAGATTGTTGTCTGTAGCCATATGTACAGCAACGGCCATAATTAATTACCTTTGAAATTCTTACTGCCTTACTCATTTCTACGCAGTATTGATATCTGTATTCCAAATCTTGGCAATCTTATTTACCCAGCCATTGTTCATTTGATTAAAGGATACCATGTCAAAATTGGGGTTTTTTTTTGAGACTGGCACAAATGATGGTGCATGTGCAACTGTCACCACCTCATAGCAAATGGTCCCCTCCTTCCATGCTCGCACAGGAACACACAGGTCACTTTTTCCGTCTAAGGCATTCACCATCTGACTAGTAAATGACAGACCTTGAATTTCTGTGAAGCTTGGTTCCTTCTCTTTTCAACCCACCCTCTCTCCTAATAGGTGTATTTTCCTTTCCGATGTTTTTTTTCACTGGGCCCTCCCTTTGCAATGCTTCTTTTATAGGATATACTTTACAGAACCTCACTCTATCTATCTTTCTCCATACCTCTCATAAAACAGAACAGGAGGTATCAGCAAGTTCTTATTTTCCCTATGGTGGCACACATGTTGATTACTTCTGTTGCAACCTTTCTTCTTTACCTGTAATTAAGCTCTACCTAACCCTTATCATTATGATCAGCCAACTCTCCAGTCAAGCCTCAACCTACGCAGAAACCTGTCTTACTATCTCACTAAGGAGATGGTCAACCACAATGGTCTTTACCTCCAATACACAATCCAATAATCCACCTCTATGACCACTCTAGACCTTATCACCAAGAATACTCATCTGAAGCCCTAAAATTCTTTACTTTAGCCTATAACCACCAATTTTCATCCTTTCACTCTTCCCCATCACACTTTATTCTTTACCTAATAGAAACTACTGACCGTATGCTCCTCCAATTTCTCCCTACCTTTCAGCCTTGGCTTCAATTCTTTCCCTATCCAGCGAGGGCCCCAAGATAAATCCTTTTAACCTCTGTCACCACAAAACCTTCAACTATTCCTGATTTTTCTCATACCATCATCCTTCTTTCTCAAGTCTTGTCCCGCTCATCCCAGAGCACTGCAGAGAGAGCTGGGGGCCACCACAGAGGCCACTACAAAATCCAGGGCCATCAAACTCATCTAAGTCTCTGCGCATTTCCCAAGTAAATTCCCACTGCCATTAGCCTCAGTAACTGTTTCAAACCTTCACATTTCTCTTCCGGCTTTCAATTCTACCACTTCTATCTTACACTCACTCTCAGAATGTGTCCTCGACTCCTCTTAAAAAGAAAAAATAGCAGACTTCAGATAGAAATACCCCTCCCAAAATTAACATCCTTACCTCCTCCTTTTCTCCAAACTCAATGAAACAGTTAAGTATAAATCCTTCCCCTAGTGCTCTGCAGCACATCCCCTACTACTACACATCCATCATACATGTTCCCCCCAACATTATGTCAACAGCATGCATACACACACACATTCACATCTCTATCAACTCAAAAAAATTTACGCTCAATTTTACATCAGACTCCCTTTTCTCACTTTCACAAGAAGGGTCTGTTAGGAGGAAGCTACAGTTGTTTTCGCATTTTCATTTTCCATTTCCCACTTACTCTGTAGCAAATTGTTCTTTATAGATCCACTACAGTCACTAATAACCTAATTATATCCACACAACACTATGAACTAGATACCTGTATTGTCCCCAATTTAAAAATGAGGCACAGATATATTAAATAATTCACCTGAAGACATAAACTAGTGAGAGCCAGGAGCTAATAATTTATACCCAGGCAATGTGACTGTCACAAAACCCCAGATTCTTAACCACTATCTTACAAGTACATGCGAGCATACATTTAAATTATACACACATATATTATTCCTCTAAGTGTATCTTATAAATCCTGGCTAGGGGAGTGGGGCAGGGGGAATTGGCACCTTTTAAATTATGTCCATAACTGCGATCTTTGTCAACAGGTCAAAGATCTTATACACTTAATGCCTTCACTGACAGTTTTTCACTATTCTGTTACATGTTCACAGTTTCTTCTAAAGTACCAGAAAATGATTACTTTCAAATTTTTCTTTTTTAAGATAAAATATTCACTATGATATAGTTATTTGAAATTACTCATTTCTTTAAAAGATTTACAATTTATATTGCATTTATACTGCTTACCTTCCTTTCTTTCTAAAGACTACTGTTTATTTACTCATGGGAATTTTCATTTAAAAAAACATTATTTGGTAAAGTAGATGTCCTAAATGTATCTTTGCAAACAGAACTATTCTATCACATGTTTGCAATAGATAACTATTTCATTGCCTATGTTTATCTATAATTTTCTAATAGTAAGTAAAAAGACACAATTTACTTCCTTAGGCCAACATTTCCTTACATTCTTCTAGGGTGGCTGCTTTTCATTTTTGCATAGTTCTTGTCCGTATTTATTCTACAGCCCACAGAAACACTATACATAAATAAAATTTATTTGTTCAAAGTAGGAAGGTACTCTTATACTAATCTCACATTGTAAAGATAATGAATGGGATTTTCCTTCCCTTTCCCACAGGGATAGGGGGGCAGCAGGCAAGGGTGGTTAATGTATCAGGTATTATAGAAAACTTCCAGTTTCTCCCTATGCCGCAAACTTGTGTTTCATCCTGGGAAGGAAGAGAAAGAGCTACTAATTTGATGGGTTAGAGTACAAAGCTTTCTTTAGATTTCATTTTTGACAAAAATAAATGAAGTTACTGCACAGAAATCAAGGCCATCGTCCTGTTTCTCAAGCTTAGTCTTGACAGGCTCTCCCTTGGGCTGTTAACAAGGTGTGTAAAGCAAGACTGTAATCTTCCAGCTAGCTGCCAGGTAAGTGTATTCAGAGAGGCATAACAGATTGAAAACTGCATAGGGAAGGATTTGTTAAGGATAGCAGCCAAATCTCAACTTGACCATAAATCCACAGTGTAGTTTCAAAGTCCAGTATTACCAGAGAGCCTAAATTTTAGAAAGATGGGGGCATCTGCCTTATACTATGTCCATTGTTTATCTGTTAGAACCTGGAAAGAGGAGGGATATGAATGACCGGTACCCCAAAGCTCAATGTTTAGTATAAACTAGTGTCAGCAGGTAGTGAGCATCATAATAATACATTGAATTAAGTGCATATTAAGTGTTAGATATTTTTATATGTCATTTTAATTCTGAATCTTGAAAGATAACTATTTTAATCCAAATTCATTTATGAGAAAACTAAGGCTCAGAGAAGTTAAATAATTTGCCCAGGCTTCCAAAGCTAGTAAATTTTGTAAGATCTCAAATCTGTGTAATTCCAAAATTCTCAATTATAACATTCCACTTAATGAAAACAAAAAAATTTCATCTAAATAAAATCACAGCATGATATAAAACATAATCAATATTTAAACAATCATCAAAGATACATTTGTCTACCATAAAAAATGAATAACTAATCCCGTAACATTTGGTTAATGAAATAGTAGGTTCTACAGAGAATTCAGTTATTGAAAAAAGTTAACTTTAATAACACTTGGTGAAATAAATATTGGAGGAAAAAAATTTCCCATGATCCAATGCTCCATTTCCATCCGGACTTCCTGTAGTAAATACGTAATGTTGCAATAAAGCTCCTTAAAAATGAGTCATTTTGAAACAGACATAATCAACAAAATAATGATTAACCAAAGGCTGGCACAAATGCTACTAAAGTGACATAAATGCTACCAGAGTAATATAATTCAAATTCAGCCTCTTAAAAGATAACTCATGTTTAATACTTGTATCTCGGAATGTAAGTCAATGACTGGGTCTATATAAATGTCTGTATGTGGACACAAGTATACGCAGACCTACATTTAGAATTCTGCTGTTTTATATTTTTACAATGATCATCATTTACCCACAAAACCTAACAAACAAACTTCATAATATCCTATCTACATTTTCTTACTTCACACAAAATTCAGGAAAATTATTTCCTAACGATTACAGAACTCATGTATTTCTGCTTGTTTTAGTATGGCATAAAAACTGAGTATGCCATATTAAATAGCATTATATTACTACAAATACTATATCCTTTAAAAATGTAATAATGTACTGTCTTTCACACAAAATTAAATTAGTGAATTATCATGTAGAACATTTGCTCTAATATTTCATCTGATAGCACAGTGGAGTTATCCTATTCCCTGTTACTTCAGAAAAACAGTGCAAATCAAACAAATGGCTAAAGCAGGTTAGGAATATATTCTATGGCCACAAAACAAGGCCAAGTTAACTGGATCCTGAAGAAATGAACCTGTAATTCTGACCTCAGAAGCCCAGTTTTGATAATCAATGAGCTAGCCAACCAAATAACCACTTAGAGATCGAATTATTTTATAATGTAATATTTGAAAAGTAATTAAGTAAAGCAAAGTCTTTAAAAAAGTGCTATTTTTTATTCATAAGTGAAAAAATAAACTTTAACCCTTATCTCATTATATATAGAAATTAATTTGAAGTAGATCAAAGACCTACAAGGAAAAGCACTAGCCATAGGGAACAAACAATTAGACTTCATCAAAAATTTTAAATTACTACTTATCAAAAGGCACCATTTACAAAATCACTAGGCAAGCCAAAACATGGAGGAAAATACTAAGAGCATATATTGCTGACAAAGGATAAGTTCATCAAGTCAACAATGAAAATATTAACAATGAAGCAGAAAATTACAGTGAAAAATAATTACAAAATATAAGTATATTTTGTTTAATAGTAGCTTTAAAAATGTTTATGTTCTTCACCAACTACTGCAGGATATTCCAGTTTTAAATATACCATTAACATAGAAAAGTTTATGATATCTTTGTGTATATTTACAGACTATACAAGTAATATATTATAAATATAATTTTAAATTAGCAAAACATACATTGCCCTAAAAATGGCAGAAGAGAAATCCTACAACCACCTGACAATAAAGATCAACACATTTAAAGATAAGAGTGCATCCAATGACTCTTACCAAATTAAGGACAGGTGAAAAGCTAAACTAAAGTATACCAACAATATCCCCTTAAGAAAATTCAGAGATGTAAAAAAGCCAAAACTTAAAAGAATTTAAATCATTTTAGTTATTATAGCATTAGATTGGGTTTGGTCCTAAGAAATAAAATTGCAACAATCTTCCCTAAGAAATTTCTCCACTGTCAATCTAAATACTTACACAACAAACATGACTCTGTTAAACACTTTTCTTCTTTGTATTCTTAATCCCCAAAGTACCTTTTCTTAATATTTTTCTTCATTAGAATAAATTGTGTGCACACTATGTAGTATTTACTAAGAAGCATGCTGTCAGGTAGCTAAGGACTAATGTGTAGCTAATGGATCTAAACAGCCAAACATGTCACCTCCCAGAGCCTCCTAGCCATACTGTCCACTAGCCATACTGTCCACTATGTCAGGACCTGGAAAATAATTTTACTATTGCTGGGTTTCACCTATCACTCCTCCTGATTAGCAAAACCCTGAATGTTTTCTACAGATATACCCAGAATCTCAGAGTCTCTAATAAGGATGGGGAAAAAAAACCCCCCTGAAAACGATGAAATAAAACACAAGCATATTCATTTATCATACGTAGACTGTGTGTGGCGGCTCTCATGCTGCAAGAGTTGAGTGCTTGCCTTTAAAGAAAGTTTGCCAATCCCTCTACAACACTGTAAACACACACATCGAAACACTGAAAATGACTGTTCAGGAAGGTAGGATCATGAGTAATTTCACCTTGTCTCTACCTTCCAACTCTTGAGATATGATTTTACTTTCTATAAAAAGAAAACTTTAGCCCCAGCCTGTGTAGCTCAGTTGGGTGGGCATCATACCACAAAGCAAAAGGTTGCCAGTTTGATTCCCAGTCAGGGCAAATATGGAAGGCAGCTAATCAATGTTTCCCTCTCACATAAATGTTAGTGTTCTCTCCCCCACCCCACCCACTTCCTCTCTCCCTAAAACCATAAACATATCCTAGGGTGAAAATAAAAAAAATAAAATAAAATGTAAAAAAAAAGACTGCAGTAGCTTCTTTCTGATTTCCCTTCCTCCATGTGTAGCAATTCTAATTCATAAGTCTTCCCCACACCAAGTAAATAACAGCACCAAACTGATCAGGCTAAAAAACTAGTCCTTTTCTTTGTCCCTTACATGTATCCAACAGCACATCCATAGGCTCTTCAAAATATATTACAAATGTTACCACTTCTTTCAGCAGGACTACCAAACCCCAGTTGTCACCATCTTTCACTACTAGTCCTGCAAGAACTTCTAACTATGATCTCAGGTTGTTGGAGTTTTGGGGGGAAGAAACTTAAAGTAGTAAGCTTGGCATTACAAGAGAACATCGATAATTCACACTCAAATAGTATAAAAGTTAAGTTTTATTATTCTTGTTCTCATTTTGAAAAAAATATCCTCAATTCTAAAAACAGATTTTTAAAAAAGAATCTTTCAGCTTTCATTTAACAAATCTTGTTACCTTTTTCCTACATTTCTAAACTTAAAATGAAAACATGAATACCTATTCTAGTTGTAAAACACACCACCAAAAAAATAAAATGAAGCCCATTTTAACTTCTTAATGTGTCTTGTGATGTTGGTGAACAAAAAAGTGAATTCATGGTTCTCCTATAGCTCTATACTTCAAGCAAAGTTTAGTGATTGAATTTTTCATAAAACACTCCTTCTCCAATATTCAGCTTTAGAGAACAGCAGCAAATGAAAACAGTGTGGTGTAGTAGAAAAGCATACTAGATTTTTGAAGACATGACACTTGGGCTTTAGTTTGTATTTCATCACACCAATCGTATAGTCTCAAATGTAGTTCTTGTAAATCTTAAAGTTTCCTCATTTATGAAATATTGATATTAACACCTGCTCTAACTCCTAAAATTGTTAGTGAATCAAAAAAGACCATGTTCTTTAAAATAATTTTTAAAAGCAAACTCTAAAATAGAAATACAAAATGTTAACAATTCTGAAATAACTTTTCTGTCAGTGCATAAAGTCTTAAAGTTAAATTTATTTCCTCTACATTATTTTTCAGATATAAAAAAACTGAAATTTTTACTACACAAGTATAGTAATGAAGACAGTGTGCTATTTGCTTAATGATAAACATAATACTCTATGAAACAAAACACAGACTCCAGAAACAGACCAATACATGTGGTCTACTGATTTTCAGCAAAGATGCGAAGGCAATTCAATAAAGAAAGGCTAATCTTTTCAACAAATGGTGCTGGAAAAAATAGGTATCAATGTGCAAATGAATGCACCTTGATTCTTACCTTATACCACAAAAATTAACTCTAAAGGAAGCAAATACCTTAAAAAAGGAGCTAAAACTATAAACTTGTAGAAGAAACAGGAGAGAAACTGTAACGTAAGAAATACATATTTCATTTCTACCCCTATTTCTGGCATAAAACTCCTAAAACCTTTAGAATTTTCTGAGTAACAGAGATGAGAAAAGCCCCTTTCAACAATACCTGAATCAATGCTGAAGAGATGACTTTCAGAGGATGGGAGCTGGTTGCCAGAGGAACCAATCACATTAGAGGGTTGGAACTTTCAAACCCACCCCTCAGAGGAACTGGAGATTGACTCGATCACCATTAGCCATGATTTAATCAATCATGCCTATGTAACAGAAGCTCCACAAGAACCCTAAATAATGGGGTTCAGAGACCTACCAAGGTAATGAGCACATCAAGGTGCTGGGAGAGTGACATGCCCAGAGAGGCCTGGAAGCACCACATCCCTTCCCATGTACCTTGTCCGATGCACCTCTTCCATTTGTGTATTTCTGTGTTGTATTCTTTATAATTACCCAGTAATATAATAAGTAAAGTGTTCTTCCTGAGTCTGTGAGCCATTTTAGCAAATAAACAAACCCAAGGAAGGGGTGGTGGCCATCTCCCATTTATAACTGATCAGTCAGAAGTACGTGAGGCCTGGACTTGAAATCGGCATCTGGAGTTGGGAGGGCAGTCGTGTGGGACTGAACCCTTAACCTATTAAGATCTACATCAACTCCAGGTAGTGTAAGAATTGCCTGGCGTAGAAAACCCACACCTTTGGTGTCAAAAGTGCTGTGAGCAGAAAAATGGTTTTCTTTTAGAATCTTTGTGAGCTTGAGTTAGGCAAAAATTTCTTAAACAGGACATAAAAGTATCTACTATAAAAGGAAAAAAGATAAACTATATCAAAATAAATTGATAAAACTGGATTTCATCAAAATAAAATACTTTCACTCTTCAAACGACACAGTAGAAAAAGATGTTTACAAAACACATGATAAAGGACTGATATTGAGAATATATCAAGAACTCTCAAAACTTAAGACAAACAACACAATTAAAAAAAAAAAAAAAAAAACCCAGCACCAAATAGGCAAATCCATAGAGTTAGAAAGTAGGTTAGTGATTGTAGGGAGACATGAATGTGAAAGTTCATAGCAGCTTGATTTAGAATACCCAAATGTCCATGATCTGGTAGATAAATAAACTAATAAAATGTTACTTAGCAATAAAAAGGAACAAACTAGTGAAATGCAAACATGAATGAATCTCAAAAGCATTACACTATGTGAGAAATCACAAAAGATTTTTAACATTTCAACTATGTGAAATTCTACAAAAGACAAAATGTAGTAACAGAAAGCAGATTAGTGGCTGCCAGTAACTAGGGATAAAGAGAGGGGACTGACTGCAAAGAGACACAAGGAAACTTTCGGGGATAATGGAAAAATGTTCTATATCTTGATTATGGTACTTGATACACAACTATATAAAATTTTCAAGACCCCATTACACTTAAATTTGGTATATGTTATTAAAGGAAAAGCAAAGCTCAATAAAGCTGATTTTAAACATTTGAAATCTCAAAACTACTCTGTAGTTATATTCTTTTTCAATAAAATCAAGATAAGGTAATGAGATGTTCTGTGATGTCTTAAAACAAATGACTGTGAAAATCTGCTATCAAGAATGCATTTCATTTGATGGCAAAAATGCCAGACAAATTCCCAAAGGAATAGAATACACTAAGTTTTAAGAAGTCCAGTAATACAAAATAGCAGAGGGGCTCATCCAGGGATACACAAAACATCAGTGATGAACAGTAAGAACAGTTAAGTGGACAAAAGGCAGGCGAAGAAAACAATGTTCAAAACCATGCTCTAAAGACACTTTCTCATACAACTCTTAGAAATGTGTCTTTATCTTATCTGTTGGTTTTAAAATTCCCTCATTTCCCCTAGGGTATATGGCAATTTTGTCAATATCTTACACACATGTAACATATAGTATAACAAGGGTGTAAGAAATAAGATAACAAGATGTGAGGCAGGAAAAAGGATACTGAGAGGATCCACATAAAATTCCAAAAATTAGCCCTGGCTAGTGTGGTTCAGTGGATTGCAAGCCAGTGTGCAAACCGAAAGGTCCTGGTTCGATTGCCAATCAGGGCACATGACTGGGCTGCAGGCCAGGTCCCCAGTTGGGGGTGTGTGAGAGGCAATCGATCGATGTTTCTCTCCCTCTCACATTAATCTCTAGACACTTAAAACAACTGCTTAAGGCAGGTCAGAACACTTAAAACTTTATCAATGGTTTTCAAACTACCGAAACAACTTCTTTGTTGTTGTTGTGAGTCTTATTCAAAAAACATCTAACATCATCTTAGAGGTCTTAATCCAAAAACATCTAACATCACCTTATAGGTGCTACTACTAAACAGCTGTTCAGAGCACAGCAAATAGTTTGAACTGCTTTAAGTACCAAAGTAGGTGTTAAGATCCGGAAAGAAAGAGGGCCAGAAGGTGAAAGAGGTGATCTCATCCTAGCCACACAAACAACTGTTTGCCTCTACCATCACCACCACCCACAAACAGCTGTTTGGAGATCTCCACAGCATCTTGGGAATTCTCCTTAGTAAATGAATAGGGTCCTGAATTCAGGTTGACAAATAGTGACCTATAATAATTAACCTATAAAAAAATAAGATTTTGTAGAAATACAATCAATTCTTCCACCAGAAAATACTAAAGCTAAAAAAAAGTCCAAACATAAAAGTACCAATAAACAACAATCAATCTGATATGTAAATGATAAAATGACAAATCAAGAATCTGAGAATGAACACCTAAGAAAATATATAAATTCCCAAGCCTTGTAAGATCAGACAGTGACTAAGATATATAACAAAGTAGCCTTAGCACAATTGTCAATGTTTTACCTACCTGCTTTTGCATCCTCAAGATTACTTTTCTCTAAGTTTATGTGGATACAACCAAACCTCACACAGGTTCCATCACCATCTATGCTACAACAAAAAGCACAGTATGTTTTGTATATCTGTGTTTAAACAGGAGTCACTGATGTCATAGGAGTGAATAATTTAGTGAGGATTATTCATCATCTATCTCCCCTCACTATAATATAAACTTCAGTAGAGCAGATATTTTTGTTTCTTTTGTTCACTGATATAGTTCCCCATATGAAAACAGTTCCTGGTGTGTAGCAGTTGCTGAATAAATATTTGTTGATCAGATTTTAATTTGGGGACATATAGTTAATTTCAGTCACCAAAAAGCTGTCACATATTACTACAATCATCCCCATATGAAGGGTTGTAATAACAGGTTCAGTCTTATTCCATCTACTTAACAGCTACCCCTGAGAGTATTTTTTAAGCTGAAATTAAGGTGTTTTAGTCCTTCAGAAAATTATTACCGTTAATTTATGTAAACTGCTGGCACAGTTCCTGAAATCATAGCTGAAAGTGCTAGGTCCTTTGCCTTGTTATCCCTTTTCAAAAAGTTATCCATGTGAACCAAATTTCTTGAAATGTCCACAAACTACAGCATCAATGACTAGTATGTCCTAAAGCAAGTACATATACTATAGATCATAGAATAAACAATCACAGGACTCATACTCCACCAAAGACAAAGAAAGAACAAATATCTTAGAAAACTAACACTTAAACAGGCAACAGAGAGGATTGAAGTCACTGAATTCACTGCCTTAAAACACAATGACATCAGGAGGGTACATAATGACAATAGCCCCCCACGGGTTGGAAAAAAAAACAAACAAACTCAGCTCTACAGGTATCCACAGTTTGTCATTTTCTCAGGTCTATAGGAGCAGCAGGGGGAGGTAAATGTCATTCCTTTAAACTGTTTCCAAGAGCTGAGAGGACCATTGTGAACTAATCTCTATTTTCTGCTTATACCCTAAACAAACACAAATTTGAAAAAACATAAAAGGCTAAATGGTGGAGGTTTAAGGTAGCCCTCCATGTTTCCAAAACTTCCTTCACCATCACAATTCTTATTACCCTTTATTTTAAAAACCTACATTATAAGCGCCGTAAGAGCTTTGTTTATAGCTGGAAAACTGCTGAGCACATACCAAGCATTCAATAAATATTTCCGGAATAAATATTGCCTGAATCCCCCACAAAATGATAAGCTTCATGAAAGCAGGGATTGAGTGTCTCATTCACCAATCTACCCCTGCACTTAGTGTATAGTGCGATCCAAAGAAGCTAATCAAAACCCATTTACTTATTGAACTTGTTTATGACCAAGAAACAAAAAAAGTTGTGACCTATACGAGATTCAAACCTATATATAACCTTAGCCCAATTAAAGTATGCACTAATGAACCAAGAAGTTTCAGCATGCATATAATCATTAAATCTCATTCACAAACAAAAATATCAAGAAAAGTCAAATATTGATTACTTTCCTAGTCAGGAATCAAGTATTACTCTCTCTATTCTAAACTTCGTTTCCCAATACTTTATCTCAAATAATGTACAATATCAGATCCTTAAAAATCAAGAAATTATGCCAAAGACATCCAAACTAACCACAATTGGAGAAAATTAAAGATGAATGCCAAGAGGTACACAAAGTAGTCAAAATCAAAGCCAATGCCCCAACTAAACTGAAAACAGGATATCCTTCAAACTTTAAAAGAAAAAAAAAAAAGAACCTCCTACTCACTCATCAACAGAAGTCAGTTATGACACTATTCTGGAACAAATGGCTCAAAGAAAAGTGCAAATTTTGTCATTTGCTCTGATGTGTCAAAGACCAGGCTATTACTGTTACTTAAAGATAGTCACCTTGAGAACAGTATGCAAGAGTAAAGAAATAATTTAAGGAAAAATATCAGATATCAACACTGTACAGTTCTGTTTTAAAACAGGAAGTCATCAATTTTGGGAAGTCAGAAAAAGTACATCTCAGAAAAAAAGTTTTTAAAGAAAAATTATATTCTTAATTGTGAAATACTGCAAATTTAATACAGTATAATTTGACTCTATAATATACTAACACCTCAGTGATGTAAGGATTTATCTTAACAAAAGAAACAAAAAGATAACCTTAACAAAAGAAAATATAGGGAGCATAAGTGGTCTATAATTTAAAACATACATGTATCGTCAAGTTTGTGAACTAAAAGCTCACCCACTTATATAGTAAGGTCCTCATTCAAAATGTCAAAATGTATTATTTTACTCTGAGGAACATCTGGTATCCTGTTATTCACAGAATCATCAACATTAGTAATATTTATTAGTTATGATCCTGTCCCTGTAGGTGTGACACCCACAATTTAAATACGTATAGGTCTTGAACTTTGGGTTCTTCCTTTTTGAAGTTCAAAACAATCCTCACATAAGTCAAACCAGCTTTGTTATCTGGTTTCCCAGCCCATAGCAGATTTAAAATTGGAAACAAAAAGAGACTAGAAACAACAGATCTAGAAACAAGAGACTAGATCTAGAAACAATAACCAATCCAGTAACAATGAGCACCTCTAGAGCCTAGAATACCATCTTGTGCCAAAAGGAACCAGAACCCGTTTCTTAGAGAAACAGCCAATTGCAAAATTAGACCAGCATGTGTAAAAGAAAAATTTGAACATCTTGTCATATCAGAAAGCAAGAAAGCCCACAAAAACCACTAGGATCAGGACTCAGAAATCAATTTGAAGATGCTCCCACAGGCCAAAGATGGAAAAATCTGAGCATTTAAAAAAAAGTTAATAGCAGCAAACAGAAATACATCAAATACATAAAAATCTGTGAGGTTCAACTTATAAAATATACAGAAGAGAAAGAAACATGTTAAATAACACCAAAGGATACAATTAAGCACTTGTGTTAAACCCTGTAAGACAAAATGTCTAGTTTCTTTAACAAATTGCAAAGAGAAAAAGGAAAGGGAAGGGAAATATAGATTAAAAGTCTTAAGAGACACAGCAACCAAATACAATGTATAAATCTTGTTTAAATCCTTACTTAAACAAACCTCTGTAAAATGACACTTATGGGAAAGTCAGGGATACTTGTATATTTGGTATTAAGAAATTACTGTTAAACTTTAGGCATGATAATGAAAGAAGAATCCTACCTTTCAAGAGATATAGGCTCAAATATTATAAATAAGATTTTATTTTAAATAATAAAAAGAGAAAATGGTAAAGCACACTGACACTATGTGAACAGCAAGGAAGGCAACTGTAACTGTCTAGAGTCACTTAGCGTGTAGAGCAAACAGCCCTACACAAATAACACAGACCCACGACTAATGCTCATAATAAGCAACATTAGTCATCAAGAATAAGTTAAATTATGTTCTATATACACAGCTCAAGAAGACCAGATGTTCAAATAATGATGTATTAAAGTTTATATTTGCAGAAAAGAAAAAATAATCACAATACTTAAAGTGGAAAAAACCATGGCTGATTTTGCCTAACAGTACCTCGCTCTCTCAAATAATTGCTGATTGTTTAAATATAGAAACAGGGTAATAAGAAACATCCTGAAGGACTTCTCATTGACAGCAAATACCCTCAAACTAATTTACATTAATGATCTAGTCCATGCCTTTAACACAATGTTTAAATGTAAAACACATTATACAGTTACAAAATTACAAAACAAACCAAAAAAATGTTCACTAACTTGAAATGACTTAATCTAAAACTTGAACACTACTTAAAATTATACAAAGTATATATACAATTATAGACTGAATTGTGCACATGAACTGTCTTACTGTGTCAAAAAGCAAGAAAGTCCTCCAAAAAATAATGGGAATATATCAAGACAATGCAGAAGCCAGCATGCCCACTAGCCAAAATGGAGCCATTTGAGTTTCAAAGTAAATTGTAATGGATTTATAACCCACTGGAAAAAATATTGAATACCTGAGTCCATATGGATATAAATAAACCAATAAATTGAAGGCCTGATAAGAAACAGAATAATTACAAAAGTTTCAGAGCACTGCCTACAAAATACATATTACAAAAAAATTTAAATAGTAATTTTATAGTAGCAAAGCCTCATACACAACCTTAATACAATGATGAAAACAGACATCACTAACAATGGGACAAATCAAAATTGCATGCCACCTGACAGGATACAATGAGACAAAATACAGCTTCACTTCTGTGGCATTTATGCCAAAAATACATAACTTGTATCTAATCAGGAGGAAACATCAAATTTAGGGACATTCCACAATACTTGGCCTATAATCTTGCGAAGTGGCAAGGTCATAAAACTCGAGGAGAAAGACTAAGGAACTGTTCCAGATTGAAGCAGACTAAACGGACAGGACAACTAAATGCAACAATTGATTCTGAACTGAATTCTTTTGCTATAAAAGACATTATTACGGCAATTAGCAAAACTTGTATGGGTCTGAAAGAGGACAAACACTACCACCTCCTGGGCTAGAAAGAGGCTGCAAACATATGCTGATAGAGGCGATATAATAAGATAAATACCTGAAACAACTTATGTGTAAAATAGGGACTGAGGCTGCTTACCTGACACACCACTTATTGAGTATATACATCATCTATGGAATGCAAGCCTAGAATGGCAAGATCATTCCATTTTTTCAAGAGAAACCAAAGATTCAGATTTTTATGTGAATTTTCCCAATCTTTAAAACACTCAAAAGGGCCAAACAAAATATGTCTGTCGGCTAAATTTGAACCACAGCTGCTTCTGGCCTAGACGCATGTTTCCCAAACTGAGGCCTAGGGATAAAAGGAAACCACATGATATACATGGAACATATTCTTGGGAGCCACAATTTATCCCAAGAGTTTGCCTGGAATTTTCTGGGACAGGGGATATTTCTATTTCCATATTTTTAAAATGTTATATTATGGAGTAGAATGCAAAGTTCATATGATTTTTAAAAACTTTTCAGTTGAGAGAAGTTTCAAGCTTACATAAAAGCTGTAAGAACAAGAACAGTACAATGAATATCAATGGTTATTACCAAATTCACCTACTTTTAACATTTTTCTCATGTATTTTATTTGCACTCAAGCACCCTCCCATCCTCTCTCACTCCCTCCCTCTCTATATGTGGCTATGTATATATACATACATTTATATGTACATATATAAAACACATATACATATCACACAATTTTTCCTAAACCATTGGAGAGTAAGTTACATATATTATGGCCCTTTTTCCCTAAAAACTTCAATGTGTACTGCCTGAGAATAAAAATATTCTCTTACATAACTTTAGGATAGCTATCAACTTCAGTAAATTTAATATTGATGCAATACTTTTACCTAATCTACCACCCACTTTCTCATTTTGCCAAGTGATCCTTGCAGGGGTGTCCAACCTTTTGGTGTCTCTGGGCCACACTGAAAGAAGAGTTGTTTTGGGCCACACAGTAAATACACAGACACTAACAAAAACTGATGAGAAAAAAAAAAAAACAGTCTGTGCATAACTTTGGTGATATCCACCACCACAGAGCGAAAAAGTTTTCACAGAATAACTCCAGTAATTATGCAGTGGCCCCTTTGGTAATCTTTTAAAACCGTTGAGCAGATCCCAAGTTTGTGGTCACTAATATAGAAAATGTACATATATAAGTAATAAAACTTAGTATAAACCTTAGTAATAACACCAAGTAATGTGTTAAGTAAATTTATGATTTTGTATTGGGCCACATTCATAGCCATCTGGGGCTGCACGTGGCCCGCAGGCTGGACACCCCTGCTTTACAGCATTAGCCCCTGTAATACAAGATCCAGTCTAGGATCAGGTACTGTAATAGTTATCATGTCTCTTTAGACTTCTTTAATCTGGAGCATTTCCACAGCCTTTCTTTGTCTTAATATTTTTTTTAAAAGTACAGTCTCTTCACCCTTTTAAAAAATAGGATGCTACCCAATTGGATTTCAGTGTTTCCTCATGATTAGATTCAGGCTATGCATTCCTGGCTGGAGAACTACATAAATGATGTATTCTCAGGGCATCACATTCAGAAGCACACAATGTCCACTGGTGCTATTTATTTTGATCATGAACTCAAGGTGTTATCTGATTTCACCACTGTATAATGTTACTATTTTCCCTCTTGCAACTAATAAGCAATATATAGGGAGATATGCTTAAGACCATGCAAACATCTTGCTCATCAAAATATCCCCTAGATTTAGCATCAATGATTGCTGTCTGAAACAATCCTTATTATAATGGCTGCAAAATTATCATATGAATTTTTAAGCTAAATAAACTCCAAGTTTTGGCTACACTCCCAGATCCCTTAGGTGTAAGTGCTCAGTCTCCTACACTTTAGGAGCACCACAGTGCAATGGTATGTGCCCAAGACTAGAATAGTCAGGCCCAGCTTCCAGGAAAAAAAAAAAGTGTGCTTGAGCCATGCCTTAAAGACTAGATACATTTTAAGTAGCTAACGGGTGGGTAGGAGAACCGGTAAAGAAACAAACTTCATCAGGAAAGCTAGAAATACAATATGGTGAATGATTTTGTGCGTAAAAAAAAAAAAAGTAAATAACACACCCCATTCTATAAGTTTTATAAAACCACATTTCTGCATACTGAGTTTGCCTCAATTAAACTGATGCTAGAACTACAGATATATTTTTGCTGCTATTGGTATGAACTACATTCTAATTACTATATTCAGATTCTAAAAACTTCAAAAACAGAAAACACATTTCATTGTAACTACTTCAGATTGTTCACCCCCCATTCCACATATATTGTCAGCCTCTTACCTCACCTCTCAAAGATAGGGATCAGCCATTAGAAATGTATCTTTCTTCTGTTACCCAGAGTAGGAAATAAATTTTACATTGCAATTCGAAAGCAAAAATACGAAACTGCATAAGTTTCTTGAAGCAATATCATGTGAATCACCAATGTTTTATAATCTCTTTTCCTTTCCTACTCCTCCTCATCCTTTTTAGCATTGGTCTTAACCCCAAAGAAATCGACTTTTAAATCCATAATAATACATCATACATGAGATTTACACTTGAAAAACACCACCCCAGAACCTGACACAGAGCTCTATCAGACTGCCAACAAAATTTGGAACAAAGTTTTCACTCATTTTAGGTGAAATGAGAAAAATACGAACAATATAATGAGTTATTTAATATTTAACATAATGAGTTTTTAAAGGACTGAACTCTGAGATTGTGTATGATAATCTTTTTAGCCTTCAAAGTTATTTCTCTTATGAAATAATGGTAAAGGTTATAAGTTGCAAATTATATACTGGTCCCCCAATTTCTTCCCCAAATTTTATTGGATCACGAAATTGCCACTGCTCTGCTATGAGATTTCCAAAACACAAGAGTGTCAGCCTTCAACAGGTTTATACTTTGGCTGGAGAAATGAGACTTACGGTAACTCTAAGACTTGTACTAATTATTTATACCTTGTAAGAAGAGATATTCTGTGATAGGTGCCTGGAGAATGCTCCTATGTTAAAAGTTCAAGGGTAAAAACTTTTGGCTGGGAATGACAGGAACAAATAACGAAGGGTTTTTAGAAAGGAATATCTGAGTTGGGCCTTGATGGGTACTGAGAATAGTTACAGGGATGAAAAAATACCAACCAAATTTGGGAAACAAAAAAAAAAAAATGGCATTTTGGCCAGAATATATTAAGACTGCAGAAAGAAATAATGGAGGACCTTGAGAACAAGGCTAGAGTGTTTAAAGTTAGTCGTTAAGGCAGTGAAGCAATCTGGGAGTGAATGGCACAATCAAATCACTGCTTTAGGAAAGTTAATCTGAAGCTCCCCACCCTCTACAGTAAATCGAACAGGTGGAGATTCTTGAGGCTATCAATAATCTAAACATGGAATAAGTAGTATTTGAACTGTGGTAGTGAAAAATGCAAGGAAGGGATGGAAAAAAGTGACAAGAATCAACAATCTTAGAAGAGATTTTAAAGTGGTAGGCAAAAATGGCAGGGAATCAATCATGATTCTGAGTTTTCAATCCTGGGTGATACTTATAGACAGTGGAAAATAAGAAAAAGAAGCTAAATTAGAGGAAGAACAGTTCAGATTCAGGTGCGTTAAATCTGATGTACAGATAAATTAGGAAAAGTCAGTAATGGAGTAGAGAAAAGAATACTGGACTCCATCAGAAAAATCTGAGTTCAAGTAAAAAAATAAACTGTCAGGATCCAATGGGGGGGGAAACACCAGAGAGCAAACTTATATCTACAGTATGACTTTAACTACGTAAAAAACTAGGCATAGAAGATGCCTAAAAACAATTACATCAACATATTAATGTCAAATGCATACAGATGAGCTAGAAATAAGATAATTTATTTTTCTTTATTCTTTTGTACTGTTTTCATTATTTAAAATAATAACAAACCTGACAAATTAGTCTCCACCACTCCCCTCCCCAGTAAAGTAGAAGAAAAAATATGAAATCAAAGTCTTTTTTTAAAAATTGTAAACTCCGTGAGCCTCAGTTTCCTCACCAATGTAACAGAAATTTCTTCTCTCCCCAGGTTAATTAGATGAGATAAAGCTTTCTATAAACTACACATCAATAAGCAAAGTTAAGGCATTACAATAGTCTGAGACAGCTAAAACTATAGTACACAGATTTGGAAATATACTGTAGATTGGGAATCTTCCACACTGAGGCAAGAGTTGATGAGGTAAATTATTTCCTTACTTTTTTTAACGTCTTAGATTTCATGTTTTAAAATCAAAATTTTCTTCTCAAATTCCTTATGCACACTGAGATTTTACACGTTATAGAAATGGACTCATATACATGAAATTAATAAGGTATTTTTACCACGTTATTCAAACTTAAGCAGAAAAAACCCTAGTAATATTATTTCCTAATATTTGAACTGCTAAATAAATTACTTCATTGTTTTAAAAAGCCAGGTTCTGTAGAGATAAATTTAGCAATCTCCAAATGTTCTCTCAGAAGTTACATGCTTGATACATTAATGGCACAGGATTCTAAATGGTGCTTCCCTCCTTATGCTTAAACATCTCTAAATAATCTATTTAAAACCAGATAGTAAGCTCCTAAAAGGCAAGAAGCCTGTCGTAGATTGTCCTTCCCATAAAAACAACCAAACATAGTACTGGTTGCAAAATAGGTGTTAGCCTACACACATGTACTCTAGCTAACTCATGGTATAGATGTGTGGACCATGTAAGAGTGGACTACTCCTGTTGCATTATATACGTAACCCAAGCCTGTACCTTCAGCTCTACAACAGACAACCTATAAGTAATTAAAAGTTAAGAAAAAAATTCCCAGTAATGTTGTTACATGACAAACATTTTTATGTGACTAAATATATAAAGAATGCTTTGGACTAGATTAATATGTAAAAATCATAGACTGCATTGTTCCTTTAAGAAAGCAAGAGTAATTGAGAGAAGAATCATAGTTCTAATACTGTAATAGGAAAAGGATTGTTTTCTTAAAACTTTTCACAAACTGAAGTATACTGTTTCTATTTGTTCACATACCCTGTACTCAGAATGTTATGTTTCTTACATATACTAAGCCTACAATTTCATTCATTACAATCTTTCTTTAAAAAAGTTTTTGAGATTTGTTCATTTTTTTTCCCTTTAATTCTTCGGAGCAGAAACAGTTAAAACAGACATAGTTAACTGTATGCTGTCTTTAAAGTATAAGAACTTATTAACCTCTAGTAAATTCCAAGGTAAAACTCTTAAAATGAAAGCCTTTATTACGAAAAAAAAAAAAAATGTTAAAAAGACGAGGCATGAAATGCACCTATCCCCTGCCTTATGAAAATTAATAAAAAAGCCATGTCAACAGCTTCTCACTTTTGAACATATACCTGAGATTTAAAATATATACTGTATATACAATTTGTATATGTGTATATATGTATATAGTGATTTACAAGCAGGACATCAAGATAGATTGTTTAGGGTACTTGCCCCCCCCAAGTTTTTTAAAAAATTGTTCCCAAAGTGTTGCCATTTTTAATTACCGTAATTCATAAACTAAAGAATACTAGCCTAAGGGAAATTCCAGAGTACAAGCACCTGCGAGCCAAATTGCCTGAAATTCATCAGCTGCAGAGATTACAAGCATCCTTTAGCTGTTTGTACGTAAAGCTAAAGTTATACAGCCGGTCTATGCTTTCAATGTGGTGCATATAACATAGCCAATCAATTAACATTCCTCTCAATGATTTCAAAAACCACTACACACAGTTTTAATTGCCATTACATTATTTTATAAAATGCACATAAGTGTCTTCCGTATCTAAACACTCAACAATCAAGGGTACAGTTTAAATTTTAAGTTTTTCACTTACAAAGTGACTCATCATAAGATCCCCTTAAATATCAGTTTCTCTAGAACCATTCCGTTTATAAAGCACTTAACTTTTCCGCTTATAAAAATACAGTTTTTTCATTTTTTTAAGAACCCATCTAGCACATACACTTCCTTGAGAATAAATAAACGCTTTCAATACTTGTGACCTCAGAAGAACTTCACATGTTTTGAATTCTTGTTTTGTGAAATAAAAGTTTTTAAACATCTACTAGAATACAAGTGCGTGCCTTTACATTCATGGCTGTCCTAATAAAATAAAGATCAATGTAACTCTCCACTCTAGACTAATGAACTGCAGGGAACAGAAACAAGCAATTTGGCAGGAGCTGAGCAAAGCTCTGTTTAAAGGCTACCAGTAAAATATACCAGCAAAATCCCACCCCCACCCCAATCCTTTAAGGTTTCAATTAAGATGGGGCCTAGTTTTACTCTTACAAGGGGGGGCAGAAAGAGAAAGCACAGTGCTCCCACCGAGAAGTATCTTCATCAGGAGCAGCTCCAGAAATACTCCCTCTGCTGACACAGGTTCCTCTCTTTAGGGGCCAGCATCACCTCTGTTCCTGATCAACACTATAGCTAAAAAAAAGGATAAGGCGCACCAATGTACCACCCCAAGGATGGCATCAAATGAATAAGAAAACACCCAATATTGGGGTGAGCTCTAACACTCTTTATGAAACATGGGAACCCTAACGGAAATCCATCATCTTTCAGTCTCACATAAGTTGCCTCATGAAATGGTAAGAAGGGATACAGTTATTTAACAAGGTATATCCACAACATCAATAAACCTTAGTGCCCCAACTGGTGAGAAAGACTTCCTCAAAACACTTCCAGAAGTCCCCAGAACCAACAGGAGAGCAGAAGAACAGCTAATTCTACTATGAGTACCAGCGACCCCACCATTCCTATTGGCCAAGGAGCCAACAGGGCAGACAGTTCCATCTCCCTGCCTCCCCCAACATCCCTAAAGACACTCAATTTTGGCCCTGTACATGACCACCCATTTGTGGACTATATAAGACAAGTCGTTCAGTCCAATGGAATTAGCAAAATAGATTGGGACAGGAGGCAAAAAAAAAGAAAAAAGAAAAAAAAAAAAAAAGGCAGTGAAAAGTTGATGCCCCCTTTAAAAGGAGCCCAAAGATGAAAACAACCTCACTATGTAAGGAATTATACGACATCAAAGGTTAGATAATGGACAACAGGTGCCTTTGGGGAGGAAAGAGTAACACTCAGTTGCCTATTTTAGGATTTCACTCTGGACACACTCTAATGTGTGCTTTTTTTTTTCCTCCCCAGAGAAAGGACCAAAATTACGGTTTTTCTAGTTAATACTTACGATGGGTCCATTACTCTTGGATTTTTTTTTTACTTTAGATTAAAAAATCCATCTAATCCCACATGACTGAATAAAGTATTGCCCATGGCCAGATCATATACTGATCCATGAACATGAACTAAGGATTTATTATCAAGAAATGCAAAAGAAAGGTGTCTGACTACAAGCTACCTCCAAATATAATACTCAAAATACAAATCCAGTAGCAGGTATCACATAACTGCAGTATCAGCCAAAGCAGAAACTGTTTCTCTCACCATCTTAACAATTGAGCTCAATCTTTACAGTAACCAGATTTCAGTGGCCTCAAAGAACAGTAATTCCAGACACAGGTTATAGGGCCCTGAGTACCAGCCTCGAGTTCCGATTCCCGTAGCCAGTTACAAAATTTACTACCTTTATTTGGGTGAAAGGGGACACAAAGGATACTTGAGCCTACTTAATAACCTCTCCCTTTCTCCATTCCACAAACACAACATATTCCAAAAATGGAGAATCCTTCCTTTCCCTGATAGAGGCCCCCTTTCCTATGCATTCATTGGGCAGGATTACTCCTCCGGAGCACGCTTGCAGAGCCAGAAAATACTTCTGCTTTCATTCCTCTTAAAGAGGGTCCCCCAACACAGATACACCAATTCCTTTTCTGTATTAGGCAAATGATGCTTCAGTTTTTCTGGTTCTCCCCACCACTGCAAAATGTTCAGAAAAGTGAAGGGAAGTTGTCAGTTACTGAGAGATGCAAGAAATCTCCAAATTTAAAGTGAAGACTTGGGGGGGGGGAGTGCCCCCTTCCTGAGAAGGAACGGGGTCCCTACGCTAAAAGGGAGCCTCTGCGTGGGTAAGGGGTGTCCCCACTCTGAAAGAGAGTTCGAGTGTGGAAAATGGGAGGAATATTGTACCATGAAGAGGGGTCAGAGTTTGAGAAGAGTTGTCCCAACCACGAAGGTGGTTCTGTGGGGAAGCCGTGAGCGTATGGGGAGAGGTGTACCAGCTACTGGGGCCTCTCTGACAGAAGGGGTTCTCACTTTTGGGAAAGGAGGGCCAGTCACTGAAAGGAAGGGGGCTGAGAGGAAAGCAGGGTCTTATACAGGAGGGCTGGGCAAGGGGGGAGGGGCTCTGAATCCACGGGAGCCTGAGGAGGGGCGGCAGCCTCGAGGGGAACATGTGCAGCTCAACTACTGGCAACCCGAAGGGCAGGGTGGAGAACAGGGCCTGGGCTGTGTGGTAGGAACAAGGTTTCAACCGTGCGCAGGAGAGGGAGGATTTCCCTACCGTACTCACCGAGGCTGCCGGCGAAACCGTCCATCTTGCGGGGAAAGCGCCGGGCTCGGGGCTCAGTGGGGCGGGCACTTCATTCAGCGGACCGACTGAGTGGCCGACGCTGAGCCTGACCCGCTCGCTCTTTCAGTCACCCGGCTCGGCTCCCAGCCTCCGCCCCCGTCGCCCGCCTGTCCGTCGGTCCGTCCGCCCGCCTCGGGGTAGTTAGTCGCGACTGCCAGGGCCACTTCCCCGTCAGGTTGAGAGCCGCGCCGCTCCACCGCCTGGCCAACCTCCCTCCCAGGCAGCAGCCGCGAGTGCCGCGCCGCGCCCCGCCCCCGCGCCCGCGCACAGCGATAGCTCCGCCCCCGCGCACGCCGTCACGTTTCCGACTCCGCCTCCCACGTGACGATACGGAGGCGGGGGCTTGGCGACCCTTCCTTCTCACCTTGCCTCCGCCGGGGATTCCTACAGTCTCACGCGGGACTAGTGGCTGCGCTTGCGTGGTGGGCCTGCTGAAGACCTACAACTTGGGTCTGGAAGCTGGTTGCGAATGGGTGGGGATGAAGGAGGGGCCTCCGGCATTTGATCCACAAGAAAGGACTCTCCCTCTTCGCATCCCCTGGGGAGATCAAGTGAGGAGCACCGCCCCCCACCCCCTAACCAGGAGATGGTCACTCTTTTTATACTGCCAGGACAGTAAAGAAGCAACTGAGTGCAGGAAAGGATCCCGTCTGCCCCTGTTGGATGAAGGACAAATAGGGGCGAGTCTTCTTGACTAGCTCAAGACCAACACAGCTACATCCACAGGACCCAAGACAACCAGAAGCAAGGAATATTAGTGCTGCACAGGACCCAACAGTTCAATTTGCCTCCCCTTTAAGCTGGACACTTAGCCTCAGAAAGGACATGACCTGCCCAAGGTCATGGAGCCTGGTAGAAGCAGAACAAGACCCAGGCTTCTAAATTCCTGCTGGTGTTCTTTCGACAATATCAGAGATGTAAAGCAAACCCTTATAGGGCAGATCAGATGTTTGCCTACTAGGGAACTTTAACAAAGGATTGAAATGAAGTTGGGCCTAAATTTAGGCCCAACTCCATGTGACTCAAGAGGTGACTGCCAAGCCACTAAACTTATTTGGGCCTCACTTTATTCATTTTCAAATGGGAGGACTGGACTTATAACCAAAACAATAAGTATACACAGCCTTTATCTTCCTCCTCCCTCCCCCATCCACCCCTCTTCTCCATCATTTTGAAGACCTTCCTGTGGTTTCCAAAGTTCCTACAGGGACTTGGTTGTATGGATCAGAGTAGTAAAGAGAAGTTAAGATGCTCAAGAATTAAATTTATCTACACAATAATAAAGAACTGGGTTAGGGGAGAGTAAGTCATTCTACAGAGAGTTGCAGGAGAGAAGAACAGAATGAAGAAAGGAGATGAGAAAGAAATAAGAGGTAATTGGGGGAAAGTGGAGACAATGGTGCTTGAACAATAAATAAATAAATAAATAAAAACAAAAAATAAGAGGTAACAACTGTCATAATGAGAGGGACTGAGAGGAATTAGGTAGTTGAAAGACTTGTTAAACGTTTTGTTGCTGTCTTGCAGTATGCTTTTCCCCTTCGATGCCTCTTTAAAAATCTTCCCTAAAAATCTAAATTACTTTCATTTCTTTTTTGGATACGAGACCTGCATGTTTTCTGAGTGCCATATTATGTGGAGACTGGCCATAAAGCAGCCAAGATAAATTTAGGTTACAGACTAAAAGATAAATTCAGGTTACAGAAAAAAATAGTGCCTAAAGTTTCCTCCTCCAAAACGAAATTATTTACCCAAAGTTTCCCTTAGTATGGACATTTTCATTCCTGTAAGTTTCTGTTAAGTCTAACCACTTAATGTTTAAGAAGGCCTTTATTCTGACACCTGCTGCTCTGTGTCTGCATGCAACCCTTTCTGTCATGTCAGTTAAAAGAATAGGAACTTGCCTTGATATATTGATATGTATTAGTAGTAGTAGTAGTATTTTAATCCGCACCTGAGGATATGTTTTTATTGATTTTAGAGAGAGAGAAAAGAAGCGAGAGAAAGAAACATCAATGTGAGAGAAACATCCATCAGTTGTCTCCTGTACACCCTGCGACTGGTGATCAAACCCACAATCTAGGTATGTGCCCTGACCGGGAATCAAACCTACAACCTTTTGATGTAAAGGACAACCAGGGCTATATGTATTATTTTTAATCCAGAAATGGATCCACATTTTGTAGGGCCTGAAGGTTTTACTATTTGTGGGGCTGTTTTGAGAAAAATGAATACAAAATTACAAATACAAATTAGCTTAAATGGAGCATTTATTTAGACTGAGAAAATAAATGAAAATAAATTACACATTTTTAAGAAGTCTGTAAATACTACAGACACAAAATTGAGAGATACAGCATTTAATTAACTGCCTAACATATCCCCAATGCTTTTTTTCCTAAATCTCCTGCCTGTATACTCTGATTATCTCTTAATACGATGGGGTTTTTTCTTAATAGATATCCTTTGCTGGGATCCTGCCATATGACAGGTGTTGCACCCGAGTGCTTTATACACCTAACCCCATTTCAATGTCACAGCAAACCTAGGAGACCAGTATTATGAGTGTGACAGTGATTTAAAAAATAACTTTTTAATAGGATAAAAAGATAATTTAGTTTTTAGTTTCTAGCAGGTTAATCTTTATTATTGATAGCCAGGATATGTAAAAAATCATTTCATATATATATATAGTACGGACTGTTTGTAGTATTGCTTCAGAAGTTCTGATTGATTCTATTTCACATGATGCCCATTTTTAAAAAGAAATTAAATCTATGGTGAATTTTAAATTATGCATACTGCATTATTAAGTATATTCCCGACAGGAGAGAATTTCCATTGTGGTTCGACATCAACGAGAACCAAAATTTCCTTACCCTTCACTTACAATTATACATATCTGGTGATTAGAAGAGTTTTCCCTAGACTTGCTTCTGGCTCATGTTTCAGGCCTTGTTTCTCCCACTCTACCCACATACTTAAAGTGCCAGCCATATGTTCCTTATCACATTATAACCTCTAGCCCCACACCTCCATGACAGGATCTTAGGGGTCACCGGAGTATTCCTGGAATCTATTGCTAAATCAAAACAGACAGCCATAACTTAAGTGTAAGTGAGACTATAGTGGAAAGGCACCCTAGCCGTCTTGGAAGAAACCCATGGAGCTTATTTCATAAAACATGCCTGTTTTAGTTACTTTCATTTTTACAAAAGTAATCCATGCTCATCCTAACTAGTGAAGCCAACCAAAAGGTTTTTTTATTTAAAGGCAAGGACAACTATGAAATAAAAGCTCAATCAGAAAAGGAACAAATAGATGGAGAAATACAGCAGTCGTGTGTCCAAAGTAATTCCAGAATCCTGATGGGGTAGGTATTATGAAGGGTAAGGAAAGTTCTTCACTTAAATCTCACTGTTCTTTCCAAAGATTCCCTTGTCCATTGTACTCCTTGGCCCCTGTCTTTGCTATTCTGCAAAAGGGTGTTGGGAAGTGTGCCTTCCCTACAGACTGCTCAGCTCACTTCCTACTGGTACAAATATGAGATCCAAACCTTACTGCCAACTCAAATGATGAAAGGATTTGTTCGACAACATGACCCCTCAGAAATGTATGGGCCTCTGATTTGTTTACTTCTAGTCAGCAATATGTGCCAATAACCACACCCAAGGTTCTTTCCTATATATAATTCTCAAGCATGACTTACATCTTTGCTTTCCTTCCCAATTACTCTCTTTGTCTCTCTCAATCTAATAGTGGGCTATCCTCAGGCCACCAGACTTAGATGAGGAGACCACCCTCTTAATCAGATCATTGCTGTGAGGCTGGGTCTAAATGGACCTTACTCAAAGTTTTTAATATTTTGTTTTATATTTGGGAATATAGAAATAGTCAGCTTTCTAATCTTTCAGCCCTCAAATTTCTGGACTTTTCTTTAATTCTCTTATTTCTGCTTGCAAACAGTGCATTCTTGCTTGAGCTTTTTCTCTTTCTTACAATGCTTTACTCAAGTTAGCAAACAGTAGCCAACACACACTATTACTCTCTTTCCCAAAACTTCCTCTGGAGCTATAGGCTTACTTAAGTAGTAAGCAAGTAAGGGTTCCATACGTAAGTAGTGTGCCACCTTCTAAGCTGTGACAAGCAACAGTTGTAACAAATCTTTTTTTAAATATATTTTATTGATTATGCTATTACAGTTGTCCCATTTCCCCCCATCATTCCCCTCCACCCTGCACACCCCTCCCACCCACATTCCCCCCCTTTAGTTCATGTCCATATGTCATAAGTTCTTTGGCTTCTACATTTCCCATACTATTCTTACCCTCCCCCTGTCTATTTTGTACCCACTGTCTATGCTACTTATTCTCTGTACCTTTTCCCCCTCTCTCCTCCTCCCACTCCCCTGTTGCTAACCCTCCATGTGATCTCCATTTCTGTGTTTCTGTTCTTGTTCTATTGTTGGCTTAGTTTGCTTTTGTTTTAGGTATGGTTGTTAATATCTGTGAGCTTGCTGTCTTTGTACTGTCCTATTTTTTATCTTCTTTTCCTTAGATAAATCCCTTTAACATTTCACGTAATAAGGGCTTGGTGATGATGAACTCCTCTAACTTGACCTTATCTGAGAAGCACTTTATCTTCCCTTCCATTCTAAATGACAGCTTTGCAGGAGAGAGCAGTCTTGGATGTAGGTCCTTGCCTTTCATGACTTGGAATACTTCTTTCCAGCACCTTCTTGCCTGCAAGGTCTCTTTTGAGAAATCAGCTGACAGTCTGATGGGAACTCCTTTGTAGGTGACTGTGCCCTTATCCCTTGCTGCTTCTAGAATTCTGTCCTTCATTTGAATCTTGGCTAATGGAATTATGATGTGCCTTGGTGTGTTCCTCCTTGGGTCCAACTTCTTTGGGACTGTCTGAGCTTCCTGGACTTCCTGGAAGTCTATTTCCTTTGCCAGATTGGGGAAGTTCTTCTGCATTATTTGTTCAAATAAGTTTTCCACTTGTTGCTCTTCTTCTGCCCCTTCTGGTACCCTTATAATTCAGATGTTGGGACGTTTAAAGATGTCCTGGAGGTTCCTAAGCCTCTCCTCATTTTTTTGAATTCTTGTTT